>JABAJV010008552.1:0-20630 GCA_018854895.1 Tricholoma furcatifolium
ACACCGTGAGCGTTGCTAATCTCGCTATCGATAGAAATTGATCCTATACCCCACGCCGTACGGTGCCTTGACCCAACTGTACGCGGGCACATCTGCGGCTGGTGTTGAGTTCAACGGCAAGGTACGTTTGGTAAAGTTCTAGAGCACTGGCTTTTGCTCACAAGCACCTCTAGTATCTCATCCCATGGGCGCGTGTGGGCAAGGCCGTTCCCGCCACTGACGACCCTGCACTTGGTAAACAGCTGTGGGATTGGGCTGAAGAGCAAACAGCTAATATTTAATTCATACGTGGTTTTGAGTTTTACCCTTTTTCTTGCGTATTTAAATTACACATGTATTCGTATACTACGTAGTGACCCCTAGACCTTCTGCGTTGACTAATATTGATTTCTTGACTTCACAACATGGGGTATTATGTATTATGCTTCGGAAACACCGCTCTCTACAACTGCAACACGTAGAATGATATAGATAACGTTAATCGCATCTTTAGGCGTGCATCCTCGTATAATCGGAAAATATAGTAGATAGAAGAGAGATGTCACAGTCTATACCTGCTAGTACAGCAGATGAGCTCCACTATGGAGCTGAAGCCCTAAGTTCCTCATTCCAATCGGAAATGAGTCACCGATAAAAAAAATCTAGGTATAATACGCCTCGAGTCGACTATGGATCTTCAAAAGGGTCCTCCAATGATTTCCAAGCAACGAAGACACGCATCGCTCGACTTAGCCGGCGAGTCGGAGGCAGTAACGCCGAACTACTGGACACGGCATCCTTAATCTTCCTGTCCTGGGAACGAGATCGTCCGGAATGAAGTCCATTGTCAATTGCTCCAGATGTAGACAAGGTCGAGGTTGAAGCTCTTGGCTGTGGACTTCGAGGGTAAAGGTGTTTGGAACGTTGAGGCGAGGGCGTTGACGCTAGTTGCTCCTCTTCCCATTTGTCCCACTTTTCGCAAGCGGTTTGGAAAGCATCACGTTCTTGTGATAATGTCATATCCTTTATGCGCCACCCAAGCCTGTCTCCCAGGGCATCAGCCAGGCCACACTTGTCTCTCATATCCCTGTCACAGACATGTGAATGACATCTCCAAGATTCTGGAGGAAAAAACGTACATCTCAAATTTATTAATAAGGCCATCGAATTCCTCTCGCGTAAGACTTGCAATCGCCTCCTCATTCGCATCGACGGGTTCCTTGGCACTCAGCAGAGAGGTAGTAGACTTCCGCGCTGGCATTTCAACCGATCCCGACCCAGCACGAGTATTCCTAGTTGGAACTCTGCTTTCCCGTTCGCGCTTCTTGAGCGCTTGCAACGCCTGCACACATTCCCACATGGTTTCCGAACACGCAATGATCTCGGCAGCTCGCAAGGAAAGATGCAGGTTCAAGGTTTTCAAGTCCAGGTGCATGGTAGTATTCGGCAGGAAGGCAGCGCGTTGAAGTCGTGTGCTGGATACATCAGGGAACATTCCCTTGATTGAAGGCGAGAGCGCGCTGGCTCGAGATTCGTCAAGTGTGATGTATGGAGATGAGTGATTCAGAAGGCTCTTCACGCCAATATAGGCAGCCTCTTCCTTCTGACTTTGAGCCGACATCCGTCGAGGAGATCTCTTGCTCGTGCGAGAAATGGGACTAGGAAGTATCGCGTCTCGAGCGTCATCAGAATCGTCGTCATATTCTTCCTCTTCTATATTCTCCTGGCTTTCTTTAACGTCGCCTGAAGAATTACTTCTCGTTATCCGAGCGGGGAAATGGTATTGAAGAGGGGGATGAGTGCGAACATCTAGATGGAGCGTTTAGAATACCAAACCACATATTCACTGGGTTCTTACCTTTGAAATAAAGTGCAACATAGTTCGCAAGAAGTGCAAGTGGTGACATATTAATAAATCTTGACTCCAGCAAGCGAGTATAAATGGCTTCGAGAAGGGAATGGTCACGGGGATTTGGAGGCGGTTTTTGTATTGTGCGGAGCAAAAGCGGGATGGAAGGGACACTGGGTGGCGCCTCTGTGGTAGGTAAGGGAGGGATATCCCCTTGTCCTCGCTGGGACTTAGTATCCGGGACGGGAAGAGAAGCAGTCAAAGAATAACCTCTTGACCGTGTTCGTGATCTGGGTTCTACCTTCGTCTCTACATCGTGCACTGAAGTTCCGTTGGAGGATACGTTCAGCGAAATGGCTGAAGCAGCAAAAGGAGATCGTGGTGACTTGACTTGTAGGTGACCCCGAATTGTTGCGGGCGAGAGCTGGTCATCAATGGTGGAGGAAGAAAGAGGAAGAAAAAGTTGTGCCATTAGCTCTTGAGCTTCTTTTTGACTGTCATCGTTACCCATTACGTCCGCGACAGGCGAATTGGACCGCGAGGGAGTTGTGGCAAAAGTTGCTGTGGTAGGTGTTGGACATGAGATATCTGATCTGAAAGAAGGAGGATCGCTATCCGTCATACTATCCCGATTGATTTCTAGATGCGACTGGGTAGATGTACGATGGGATGAGAGCAAAGATGAGCGTTTCGAGCCACTATCTAGGTCTGACTCGTCATCGCTGTCGATTAATTTTCCAGGGAAGAAAAGATCCTCTTCAAGCATCTAACCATCACGGATAAGCGCGGATAGGTTAGAAAGAGAAAGGCAAACTGACTTCAAATGCTCCACCTGGCTTCATGACGCGAAGTATTTCTTCAAATAGCTTGTCCCACTAAGTAACAAAAATGTGTAAATATCACTCCGAATTTTACGCAGAAAATAGACGTACTTTGTCCTCAGGAACACCTAGCGCAATTCGTTTGATGTGTCTTTTGAGTTAGAACGCCCGTTAGTCTTCAAGATTGTGCCACAGTAGCTTGCGCCTTACACAAAGTCAAATTCGCCATCAGGGAACGGAATGCCATCTAAGCTTTGTGATCATCAGGAACCACACTTATTATTCTTAATATCAAGATACCCACAAATTTGTGTGGATCCATGTGATTCTGGAAGTGGTGTTGGCGGGGTGCAGCGGAACGACATCCAACCCTTGGAGGGAATATTCAGAGACCAGTTCTTGAATGCCGCAAATATCTTACCAACAAAATGGCAGTCCTAGAGGAAAACTCGTGTAAGAAAGCTTTAGCACTGTTAATAATTTCACGCACCTTCCATATCTTTGCACAGTTCAATATCCATGTTCCCGTCCCTGTGATCCTCGGTTAGAAGTGACAAGGATTTGATATATCCGTTGACAAACCACATCCAAGGTCCAGCCTATTTGACGCGTCAGTTATACGATGTAGCTGCTATGAACATGCTTCGATGACGTACACTTTGGTTGGTGGAGTATCGAAGACGTGCCACGTGAGGCTCTCGCAAATATCCTGACAGGAGACAGTTTCCCATACATCTCTGCGCCACCATCATGAGACAACGCACACCAAATGGAGAGTCGGAAGAAATAGTGGGAATGTGGGGAATGTGGACTTGAGCATGGTTGGATAAAAATCACTCACAGATCTATGACTTCACGATCGTAACTCCTGGGGTATGGGACCACCTCATGTGAATATGCATGATGTTTCTTTCCGCCGCGTCCCAAGGGTGATACCAGCGAATTCCCTTCGCCCTTCATCACGAACTGCGCATCCTTTGCTTCAAGATTTCGTTGGAGCTCTTTTAGGATTGTTCGATCAGTGGTTGAAAGGTTGCGGTTTGCGTGTGATGTTGCGTCGAGGGTACTGAAGCTTTGTAGTGGGGAAAGAGGTGGTCGTGATGATGAGGCCGCGTGTGAGAGCTTGGATGCAGATTTGCTGGAGGATCTACCACCTTCGGAATAGACATGACTTGAACCGCTGGAATCTCCAGACCTATAAGAAGACAAACCAAAGAGTGCAGAACGCGCTTTGCTGGACTTGGCGCTGGTGCTTTTCCGTCTCCGAACCTGGTTCGCGTCAGGTTGCGCTTTGTGCCCAGTCGTGACAGGAACGTGGCCCTGTGAAGTATAGGGTTGGAACATCGTCAACATCGCGTAATCAAAAAGGAGGAAAATATGAATAAAAATGAAGGAAAGGGCAGGGTACAAGGGGATCAAGGTGGGTGAACAGAACAAAAGTGAGGCACCAGATTAAACGGTCTGACTTAAGCCCAAGTCACCGGTACAAACTCGGCAACTAAATCAAATCAAGGACCAATTTCTACTTACGGAATATCGTTTTCCACTGATGGGCGCTGGCAACTCTGTCGAGGGTATTGGGTCCAACTCCCATGGAGTAACATCCTCCACGGGACCGGTAGCCAATGTGGACAAAGTGGAACGAGTGGGCAGCACGTCTGGAACTGGCTGGAGTTCCCAAGGAGTGACTTCTTCAACCAAACTCGATGTAAGTGAGGATCGACTAGTGGTAGACCTGGTCATGGGCGCGGGATACATCTCCCATGGTGCGACTTCTGACAAGGGCCCCGTCGCCAGCGATTGCCTTGGACGAGTGGACAGCGGTGACCCAGTACTGCTGGGGGGAGGGCTACGGGGAGGGTCATCATGTGCGTGACCAGGCGCGAATTCCCAAGGGGTGATGTCTTCACGGATACTAGTGGTAGTCGTAGCAGTGGAAGGACGGTTGAGTTTTTCTTTTGCAAAGGAAAGGGGGGGCTGATTTGGAACGGTTATACGCGCCGGATTGCGAATGAGACGTGTGGGTGGAACACCAGGAACAGGAACTGGAACTTTTACTTGATCAGGATGGGAAGAGAGGGCGTAAGTGGAATGACGTTTTCTGAGAAGTGGTGCTGAGGGAGTAATTGATGGCTGCAGTGTTCGGGGAGCTTTTAAAGATTCCATAGACACAGTTTTTGGCCAAGCAGGCGAAGAGTTGGCGCGCGGCAGTGAAGGACGGCGAGCTTGAGCATGACCATCGACAGGAGTCTGAACCAACTCTTGAGATGCTGCCATTGTACAAAGGCAGAGCTAACCAGAGTCGTAGATGAAGCAGAAGAAGAAAAGAGGGCCGTCAGTTGAGGAACAAATGGGCAAAGCTCAGCCTTGTAATAATTGCGAGCATCGTTCAAAGTGTGAGAAACATGCTTCCAGTCCACTTGGTTTCAAACTCAAGCCAGGCACCGATCAATATTTAGTCTTGATCTCATAAAAAGATCAATCCGATATACCTTATCCAACCACTACAACTTGCTCAACCTTTCCAAGTATCAAATCTGACGTGATTTTCCCTAGAGACGTTCAAGAGAAATGAACAGCTGTCAATTAATGAGTCTCTATAACTCAGCGGCATCTGCTTCAAGACCATAAACCAACCCTAACGCAACCCTCGCCGCCGCTTTTCGCCTCTCCCCTTCATCTCCTATGCTCGCTATCTCAGCCTTCATTTCTTGTAGCGTAGTTAGGACCTTTGACAGATCAAAAGCTTCCATGTCATAAGACGCGTCGCCATCTGCATCACCCTCATGATTCCCACTGGTGTCTAAATCTTCATCCGGGATAGACAGACTGCGCTCATATGCCTTTGAACCCGGTGTAGGGAGGTGCTTGGAAGCACCAAATATTCGTGAAGAGGTGCTCAGAATTTCCTCTTTGCTTGGCAAATCTTCTGCGCCATCCTCGTCAGTTCTCCCATCTTCGCTGCCGCCAAAATCGGACACTGATCCCAAAGATCGATAAAGACTTCCCGCGTGAGGAGCAACAGACAGCGATTGTTCATTTGGAGGTATGTCTGGTGTTGAGCGGCCCGATGCATCTAGGTCATCCGGAGCGGGCGCAGACACGAAAACCGTGAAATTGTCATCAAAGCCAAACGTCTCTGAGTCTGTTCGCTCAGGAAGACCACCAGGCTCCATCGCAGTTGGTGACAGAGAAATGGTAGCAGTGCTAGTCGCTGTCCTCCACGGGTCATCCCTTGACGCGTCGACGTCTTCCTCAAGCCATCGCGCGAGTTCCTGCATTTCTTGCTTCATTGCCATTGCCCTGTTCGATGTTTGTTCACCAGCGATAGGGGCGTCTTCAACAGCTAAGCTGCTAACGTCAAGCGAGGTGCTAGCCCAATCTAAAAGTACGCGCTCGCGAGTTTGCGGTTTAGTCGTCCCTTTAGTTGTCGGTTGCATTGACGGCCACATGATTGTGCTAAGAGCATCCAATACGCGTTCCATTCCCGGTATTTCTAAAGGATGATGATCCTGTGAGAAATCTGTAATTTCGATGTATGGGTATGCCCACCAGTCCAAGAATCATCGCTGCCAGAAGTCGCATGTTTTTCCACTGCATCTATGAACTCGAATCCACGCGACGTTAAGAAGCCGTCGACGTCACCATCGCTTTCTGCATCGTCCTCTTCTTCTGAAACAGGCGATTGGGGACGAGACGAACCCTGTCGCGCGAGCCTCACAGCAAGGCAAACTTCGGGTTCATATCCATCCAGATCTTGCGTAATGCGTTCGATATGATATTTATAGGCCTTGCTTGGCTTCAGTACCTCGCAGACGAGACAACTGAAGAATGTTGAAGGAACTGACAGACCTCTCCTTCAGACCAAACGAATACAATCGCAGGTACATTCTGCAGCTGATGGGAGCCAAGACCGTGTATCCGGCGCACGGCGAAGTGTACAGGTGCAGAGTAATATTTATTGGTGATCGTCCATGGGATTTTGATCAAGGATTCTGGATCTGAGGGCTCAGAAGATTCGCTAGCAGTTTTAGGCTGTGCCGAAGGTTGAAATTTGCTTTCAGTCTGTATGCCTAGACGATGAGAGAGAGCATAGGTGGAATCAATGGGAACATGTCCGATTAGATAAAGAAACATACGAGAAATGCACGACTTGGCTTGCGAAATTCTGGGTGCTAGCACTAGAATCCTACAAGATGCGTCGAAAAGAGTGCCCTCAACGTCCGCGCCGGGAGACATGGCAGTGGCTTTTGTGCTATGAATAAAGACAGGTGGGAGGCATATGTTGGGTCACGAACCGTCACTCCGTCACAACATTCCTCTCTTTCACTTTCTTTCTTTCTTTCAGGTGGAGTTCTGCGAGACTGCTGGCCCGCTGGGAGCCCCACTTCCGCAACCTTGTCATTTTTGTTCCGCCGAAAGTTCAAGTCATCATAACGAGAATGTAACGGCAGTGAATTAGAACAAAAACCTACAGACAGCATAGAGCTTGACCCTTCGATGTGCAGCTCGAAAGAGATTCAATTATCAGACAATGGCATACATAGCATTGTATAGAGCAAAACATACAAAGATCATTAGGCAAACGGAAACGGGAAAACTAGCTTCATGAAGACGACGTTGCCTTCCCTTTATCAGTCTCATCCCTGATTCCGCCCTCTGCGAAACTCAAAATTCCCGCCATATCCAACCGCTCCACTATCCCCTCTGCAGTCTCCACGTCCATGTCTCCGAGCACCTTGTTCACTGCCTCCAGCGTGCCCTCTTTAAGGGCTTCCTGAAGATCAACCGGGAATCCCTCGAAAACATCCCATCGGAACTGTAATGCCTTGCGTACTTCCTCTACGTCCAAGTGTTCCACCTCAGCACCCTCGAGAACCAACTCTTCAGGAGGTGGCCCATCAGGGACGTTGAATGAGATAGACTGATTCGGGTTCTCAGGAACCAATTGAATCTGCTCCTTTCCGCTCTCTTCAGCTTGATCCTTGAGGGTGGCGTTGACGCGTTCGACGAGGTGCTTGTAAGTTCCCTCCATATCGTTCACGAAAACATTCTCCGCACGAGGATCTGACGAAATCATCCTGAGAAAACATTTGACCTTCAGTCCCCCGCAGGGAAAAAATAGGAAAAACTAAAACGCACTTGCGGAAGAACACGCTAACACCGTCCTTGCCAAGCTTATCGCAGTATTGTAAAAGAAGGCTTTGGTGTACGCATTGCTTGGCGTACGTGGACTTGCCAGTACTTTGCGCCCGGAATGCAGCGACAAGCAGTGCATCAGAGGCACCGGGCGCGAACACATCGCGATGTTGTTGAATGAACTCGAACGACTTCTGGTATGCGCGTACTGGAATCTTGGAAAAGGCCTCCAAGGAGGGCGTCAAATCAGGCAAAACATCGTCTTCGGGTTCCTCTTCCTCAGCAGGCGCGGCTGAAGAGGCCTTAGGATTGAGGACCTCGAACTCTGTCGTCGTCTTCTTTCCTTTACTCTTGTTGTCGATCTTTGTGTGCGGAATGGGTTTGGGCTCGGGAGGTGGAGGAACATACTGCAAGAAGGTGGTTATGAAAGATCGAATGGGTAATCTTATCAAATATCTACCTACCTTGTTTGAGAATCCCTCGTGTACATCTTCACTAGTGATATGTTTCTTCTGTTCTGCTTCCTCCGATGCAAGTTTGGTGACATCCTGGTCGATCGTCTCCTTTAATCTTTTGACATGCTCCGCCATGCCGCTTGCGAGGTATTTAGCAAGTTTCTCGTCGCGCTCGGCTTCGAGCGTGTTTGCTTCCTTGACCTTTACACGAGCGTTTTCTCCTACTTGATTAAGCAAGGAGAGTATCATGCCATCGTAGGTCTCTTGGAGTCTGTCTGGGTTATTACCAGGTGGACAATCGCGCGACGGATTTTTCTCGAGTCGCTCGACGTAGGAGTTGAAAAAGACAGTAGCCGGGACGGATGGGGCGGGATCCGAAAGAGTATTGGAGATATCAGTAATGCGTGGAAGAAGGACGTTGTTGCAAGCGATCTGGGCCTTGAGGTGTGCGATGAGTTGCTTGCGCACTTCGCGTTTCTCGTGGATATCGCGCTGCTTCCATCTGGGCGGGCGATCCCAAATGAACTATGGAACAACTACTTGTACAAATCACCTACCGAATCAGCGACTTTTTATCGACATTGGGATGTCCCTCGATGTCAGAATCATCTGAAAGCTAGAGAAAACGGTGTTATGGTCGGTCATCAAGACGAGCAAGCGTAAAGTCGCACCTCAAGGGCATCCCATTTCTTGTAGCTAGCAGAAAGAGACATGATGAAGGCAGCTGAGGAAAAGGTGTGGCAAAGAAGTCAGAAGTATGTAATAAATTACCGCGCCAATTGTTGCAGCGCCTATCGAACTTTCTGGAAGACCATAGACGGATCCTATGACCGGGATGACAGATCCACAGTAACAATAAAACACTTGTTCTGATTCAATAGTACTAAGCCTATGTTCTACCTGGAATGGATGGAAAAGTGCTTTCGACCCTGTCTTGTAAGTAGCGTATCTTCGGCCCGGCCTTGAATACAAACAACAACCAAAGGCTAAAGCAACTCGATTCCTCCACCTTCCACCAGCCTTCCACCCTCTCTTGGAATCAGATGGCCTGGAGACCATCTTTCAACCAGGGCGTTTCAAGCTTCAAGGAATCTCGTCTTGACGAGGCTTTAAGTCACTTCACGCAGGTGAATGGGTCCATCTCCGTTATTCTCTCTAGATCTCCCAACAGCTTGCAACTCTAGGCATTGAAATGCACAGGAGGAGACCGACAACACATAATTTATGACTCTCGTTCTGCAGCATACGAGAGACTGGGCATGCTGAAGGACGCTTTGCGCGACGCGAGAATGGTCATTAAACTCGCTCCAGACCAATGGCAGGGCTATTTCCGTGCTGCGCGATTATTCCTCCTAGCATCCAAATTAGACGCGTCTTCATCTATGGCGGACATAGCCTTGTCACATATAAAACCTTCAAATACGAAACGACGCGACGAGGTTGAAAAACTTATAGCTGAAATTCAACTGGCGAAACTCGCGAGGGCCAAGCGGGAGAGTTTGGCCCTAAATCAAATGGAAAAGCTTCCAGTAGAACTGCTAAGCGAGATATTTCGCTATGCAGTATCAGATGACGTTGCGGCGCACATTCGAATTCTAGGCGTGTGTAGCTTTTGGCGCGGTATAGCATGGAACACGCCGACCCTCTGGAGCACTCTCATCCTTACCACGAACTTTCCCTCGCGAAAAATAGCATTGTGGTTCAAGCAATCTCGAGGTCAAATACGTGAACTGCACGTCAGAGATGACGTGGTAACGCATCCCGATTGGCCATTTCCAGAACTTGCAGAAATCGCTTGGAGTCAACTTCGCATCGTCTCTGCAGCATCATGGGATTTAGCTGGGTACATAGAAAATATCAAGCTTGGAGAGGATGCTTTATCATCCCTTGAAGAGCTCATAATGGCCGAAGGACGATTTTGTCAACGACGCACCAGCCCATCCTTGTTCCCTCTGCTCCAACAGTCGAGGATTCGCTCCTTAACATTCTTGAAATCCGAGTTCTCTTGCAAAGAAATATCAAGCCTGTCAAGTTTAACCTCAATTTGTATCTATAATTGCAGTAATGACCCTCGGCATCTTGTGGACGTCTTCTTAGCCAATCCCGGTCTGGAAACAGTCAAAATCACGGATAATTTCATTTTCACTTATTCCGTTGCCTCACCCATAAGCCTGCAATATCTCAAGCACCTAGAGCTGACGGGTAGCTGGGCTAGCAGCCTCTTGGAATGTATTATTGTGGACGACCTCGATACCCTCATTATTCGAGCCTCCAGAAGCTCGCTCGATCGTGCCCTGAACGCTATTTTGGAACAAAAGGGCACCAGGAACCTTACGCGCCTGACTATTGACAGGTGTTCAGTAACATGTCCGGTTTTCATACAGTTTATGAAAGACGCCAGCTGCCTCACCCAGCTAGAACTCATTTCCCTTCTCAACACAAATTCTCTCATCGAAGGCTTAGCAGGCCCTGCGCCTCTCCGCGGAAACTCTCAAAAACCGACGGGAATCAACAACGGGCCCATAATCTGCCCTGCAATGACATATCTCGACGTCTCTCAGTCTCCAGACATAAGCACAGGGATCTTGCACCGGCTCATCAAGTCACGCTTAACTGTGGTAGATACAGCACCCTCTGTGGATGGTGGAGCACTCGATCCTGATGCTTCAAAATCGTCATCGCCGAAGTGTGCTCGGATTGCGAAGCTAATCATGGACGAGTGCCAGTTAATCGACGCATCTTGGCTACCGTGGTTCAGGAGCAATGTGCCGAGTGTGAGCTGCGTTTATCAGAAGAAGAAGAAGAAGAAGGCTTCGTGGAGGTGATAATGCGTGGTACGACATTTGGTAGGTCCTCCACATCGGTCTTCCCTTCGGGATGTTCTCTGCGTTGTGTCTACGATCTATATCTGGGTAGCATACCTTCACCCTCGATCTTTACCCACAACTCCCGTTCAAAACGCAGCCTGATTCCGATACTTTACAGTTATATGAAAGGTTATCTATAGGAGAAAATCTATGCCCTATGGCGATAACATCTGTCAAAACTTTTTCAGACGAAGTCTATAAGACGCCTTTGGTATCTGTATAACTCTCCAAGGCTTCTCCATCTTCACGACGGCAAAGATTGCCCGCAGAAGAGTACAGCGAAATTGAATGCTAGTACTGATCCGTTTTCCTCTGATATGCCTATTAGATACTTATAATCGCAAGGAATTCTTATTCAACCACCTGCTATCTGGTAATAACAAAGGCTTCCGAGACCTCGACAACTTGGACACTACTACTAGCCACTATGATGTTCATTCTCATGTTCTACACGTTCTTTACCTTCATCTGCACTGTTCATAGTGCCAGCCCTCAAATCATATCCCCATCCGAGGGCGATGTTATTGTCGCTGGCTCCCAGTTTCCATTTCAATACCGTACCACGGCAGACTATGGGATTTCAAGCTATAATTATACCGTCTGGCTGTTCACTACACCGCCGACGACTGTCGAGCCTTCCAACTTATTTGCCACAGGCTACTTCTTCGGACGTTTTTCCCAACCAAACTATCCTGGTGGGCATTGTATATTCTCTTGCAAAAGAAACGTTGAGCTGAGTATATTCGTCTAGGCAACCCGTACCCACAGAACCAACCTCCGTCTGCATTTATTATGCCGAACTTCTCAAAGGGTCTGGGGGGGTTCGGTGCTGGTTCTTCTAATAAAACCCAAGAGTGCTACTTCGTTGTGCTGGAAGAGTATGGGACTGGTGTCGTGAGTTATTTCTACTGCAGTGACCAAGATCAAAATGGCTCATATATCTTGTTCTTCAAGGCCGCTGCAGGTTCCAGGATTAGCTGGACAGAGACAAAAATTATATACATCGCAAACTGAGCGTTGTCATTACTTTTCAGCCGCTGGAGAAGACATTGAACTTTTTTTGAATAGTCTGATTTTTAGCTGGCTCCCTGCTATTGAACCTTTTATCCGTACCTTTCTGCACTATGTAGAATCCTATACGCTACCTGTATGCTCGTTAGACTAATAGATGAGTATTCTTGAATCTTCCCTCCCCCTAGCTCCATGAAGGAAGGAAGGAAGGAAGGTAACCGGCAGCGGTCCAGGGTTCCACTCGCGCGTGAAGTGTTGTGTCACAAGCGTTACCCAGTGTGACCAAACGCGTTTTGCTTTCACTCCACACCCTGGCGCAGCCCAATTTTTACGAGTTGCTTTCCATTCCACGAGATGCATCAGCCTCTGAAATAAAAATCGCATATCATCGCGCCCTCCTTCGTTTTCACCCTGACAAGAACCACGACAGATCCTTACATGCCGCTCAACAGGCCGAGTCCATATCCATCTCCTTGATAAAAGAAGCCTATAGCACACTCTCTGACCCAGAAGTGCGAAGAAAATATGACTCTTCATCGAAGTCCCAAAGCGTCAAAACGGGCCCAAGACCTGCTCAGGTTGTATCTTTGGAGGAATTCGAAGAGGTCGCAGACGGGACAGATGAAGATGAGGAGTGTGTTTGGCAGTACCACTGTCGCTGCGGGGGTGCATATAAGATTACAAGCTCGGATATGGAGAAGGGGCATCATCTCGTAGGATGCACTAGTTGCTCAGAGGTGGTTTGGGTCGGTTATGAACTGCAGGACTCTGACAATGAACGTGGGTAACGCAGAAATCGGATAAAAAGCTTTGGTTGACGCTAGATCCACAGGATAACATCTAACTTTAGACAGCATTTGCGACACCAGGGGGCCCAAACATGAAGCGGACCGTTCCTTCGTTGCGCCCTAGGAGGGGTATATCTTCGCCGCTGTATAGAGCACTAGGGTCTGCGTTACCCAGCGGCTGTCGTTGTCGTGGAGGGTGTTCCGTCTCACGCATGGATATTTTCAGGCGGATCAGCTGATCGCTGTTGTAAGGCGAAGTCACAGCCGCAGAGTGTTTTTCATGTTGATGACGCATGGAAAGGTGCGGAGAGGGAGATGCTGGTGTGCTGGGCGATGTATTTGCCGATGGGCTCTGTGTCGTCGCAAGTATGAGATCGATTAT
Organism: Tricholoma furcatifolium; assembly: GCA_018854895.1. Classification (NCBI taxonomy): domain Eukaryota; kingdom Fungi; phylum Basidiomycota; class Agaricomycetes; order Agaricales; family Tricholomataceae; genus Tricholoma; species Tricholoma furcatifolium. Next base: position 13,292 of record JABAJV010008552.1, read on the forward strand.
TGCATGTGCTATGACTGGCAGTATGGAAGAGTTAGCTGTGGATAAGATGCAACAATGACCAAAAAAACGAACCCTCCAAGTCCTCAACCTGTGACATGAACTGCTGTTCCCATTTTCCATGTTTTCTGAGAAGAGACGCAATCTCATGAGGAGAAAAGATATCTTTCTCGGGTGGAAGCACGGGTTGCTCAAAAGAAGATAAAAGGGCTGCGACGTAGATGCTTCCAAGAGCAATTGTATGTGGTGGGTATTGCACGGGTAAAAGGGTGCGATAACTTGTGTAATTAAGTCAGAAGAAAGAAATAGACAAGTATGGTCAGATACTACATACCAGTCGACTGCCAACCGCCATGCAAATTGTGTCAGTTTTTTCGTGGCTAGATTTAACTGTCAACTGCATGAAAAAGTTGAGCTATCGGAAACTGACCTTTCAACGCTCGACCTAGTTTTATGACATATGGGAAGGGCATTCTTGCTGTGAAATTAAAACAAATGGTCTCCAAGATCAGCCTCTCGATTGCAAGAAGGCGCTGTCGGTCATGCTCAACGACCTGGCAGAGTTAATTAGCCTATGGAAAGGGGAGACGGTCTGGATATTTACCTGTGGATCCATTGTATCCAAGTCAACTTCTCCCCCTGCGTGCTTGGACTTGGCTGCCAGGTCCGGGAAACGGACAGCATAGGCCACCGCAAGTAACTCGCGAGGTTTTTTGAGTGTATCGTGCATTTTGGTGGAAACATAGAGGGCAGCTAATGACACATCCTTAGAAACACTAGAATAAGCATTGAAACAGACGGTTTAACCAAGGATTGGCCTACCTGATAGTTGAAGTCCTTCCGTGGAAAGAAAAGATGGAACCGGTGGTATAGGTTTTGGGCTGTCGCTATCGTTTTTCGAGGGCTACGCACGCGCAAAATTAAGAATAATTAATGAAATGCTAGTCAACATTGTGATTTACACGCACAATCCAATACGGGCTCCTAGAGCTTCCAAGAAGCCACACGCGCTTTGTCGCGCTCTCTCTTCTTGCGTTTCCGTGAGTTTTCCACGTTGTTTTTCGGACAGGTATTTGACTTCAGCAGGAGTGAAATATGGATGGTGGTATTTAGAAGATGAAGCAGAGAGCTGGGAGGGCGATTGACCTCGAGAGTGGTCCATGACAGAATTCGAAAGCACAGCCACACACACTACTTCTCCTCTCCACATCACCAACCAGACCCATTCTACACAACTTTGATTCTTATTGTTCACTTGCAATTATAACGCTACATTTGTATAGCGGATCCGGAAGGAGCGTGTATGTTGCCGTACAGTGTCTCATGTGGCAGGTGCTACTCGGCGCGGGCTTAACGGCTGTCTCGACCCACCAGCAAAGATCGCAGCTTGGCTGATACTCTGGGGCAACATTGGAATGGAATAAATTTCGGCTGTCTACGTTGCGACTATGGCCCTACGCCGCCGACGATCGCGAACTCTCATGACACAGTTCTTATGTTATGCCACTTGTGATAACTCTCGGACCCCTGACGTCACCCCGTTCACCTCGTATCTATAAAAACCCCCGTTTACATGTGTCGGTCATTCATGTCTTCTCAAGAAAAACCCCGACCTCTGGTTCTTCCCCAGTTCACCCCACAGCACTACCAGTCCTTCTTTCTGGCAGGTCAGTTCTATTCACCCTTCTGCATCATCAGATGCTCAAAGTCTCTATTTAGGCGCGATATGTTGCACGTATGTCTTGGCCGTATCTAGCTTAACCTGTTCTCATTTTTTTCAGGTTGAGCCATGGCGCAATGACTCGTATGCCATCTAATTTATATACTTTTGTCTATGGTCCTCAATTACGCCTTCCTCAGCCGTTGATGTCGTCAAAACCCGCATTCAGATCGACCCTGCATTCAAAGGCCTAGGTTTTATCTCTGGAACGCGCCAGATTATCACAAAGGAGGGTGCTCGAACATTGTTAACAGGTTTTGGACCTACTGCTGTCGGCTATTTTGTCCAAGGTGGTGCAAAGTTTGCGGGTTATGAGTTTTGGAAGAAAAGGTTCGCAGCAGTCGCGGGAGATCAACAAACGGCCGTTGCACATCGAACTGCCATTTATCTTGGGGCGGCAAGCATAGCAGAGTGAGTTATTATACTTCTTCTTTGTGCCGCTCATGAATGCCTATTGCATAGATTCTTCGCAGACATTCTTCTGACACCACTTGAAGCAACACGCATTCGTCTCGTCTCTGAGCGTGGATATGCCACCGGTCTCGTCACAGGCTTTACTCGTCTTGCTCGCGAAGGAGGGATTCGAGAATTATACGCCGGCTTCCTGCCCATCCTTTGCAAGTAAGCTCTGCCCCTCAATTTATCTCCATCCGCACTATATTTACAGCCCTTCAGACAAATTCCCTACGCCATTGGACAGTTTACTGTTAATGAGCTTTGTCATGAGGTCGTATATCGCTCCATAACTCCAGAGACGCGTAGGGATCTTTCATCTTCGGCTAACTTCACTATTGCCCTCGGCAGTGGTATCATCGCCGGGTTTGCTGCTGCTGTCCTCAGCCAGCCTGCAGACACATTGCTATCCCAGATAAACAAAGGTCATGGACCGAAGGGATCTATGATCTACAGACTAAGTGCTCTGGCGCGTGAGGCTGGCTTCAGAGGCTTATTCGTTGGATTGGGCCCCAGGATGATAATGACTGCTGGCCTTGTATCTTCACAGTTCTTAATGTATGGGGCGATCAAACGTGCTCTCGGAGCACCACCTGGTCTGGAGATTCACAAGGAGCGAAAAACACGCCAGTAAGTTCAAGATTCGTAGAAATACCAACCCAAGAACAGAATACATTCTGTTGTAGACACATGCGTATAATGAAAACAACCACCAGAATAATAGCTGCAGACTCAGCGTACAAGAAAGATCAGAGGTTGTGTTAAGCCGTGTCCTTTTCGTCTGGTTTTTTAGATTCTCGTCCTAAGCAGCGTGCAAGCATCGTCTTCGCGTCGGCTTCCTGTTCGCGTGAATCGAGGTCCCATGCCAGAAAGCGGCGGCACACTGCTTCGGCATCCTGCAAGTCGATTCTTTCCTCGTCTGTCATACTTTCATCCAGAAGGCGTCGAAGTTCGTGCGTCGATAGTAGGTGGCTATTGACAAGAGTAAAATACCAGGTACCTCTGGACACACCTATTTACACGATAAAATGACTCACCTCACGTACTGTGCACGCTGAACAATTCGCGAAGGAATTCCGAACATTTCTGCACACTTCGCGGCATGTGAGTCGAGCGATAATCCTTCTGCGACCCTGGGTTGTAAAGAGGTCAATACACATCAACTCAGAACCAATTCAAGTCCGTCTTGAATCTGACCTATACAGATAGGTTATCTTTTCTCCAAGTGCAAGCCGTCGCGCTCTCGCCCCATCCGTCTCGGTCTCAGTGTCCGCGTCGTCGTTATCAGGGAGAAGTGATCCGTCGCTAGCAGTAAACATGACCTCCATGTGACGGAACGAAATGCGAGAACGCTGCGGGTCAAGGAAGTCTGGGCAGAAAACATCGTGAAAGTGCGTCGCTGCAAGGACCTTGGGACAAGATTTTCCACGCCTGAGAAAATGCTGCAAAACAGCACAAAAGAGGCCTGCACCGTCTGCAGCGGCATATACGATTAGAAATACGACAAATAAAAGAAGGTACGAGCCAGTTGAGAGTGTGCCCTTTCCAAATTCGTCAAGGATGATAAGAGAACGTGCAGTACAGTTTCGCAAGGCCAGTGAAACTTGGTTGAGGTCTATCATGAATGCTGATTGAACCTGAAAAGCGGACGTTGGTTTCAAGGCGAGGGTGCATAAAAGGCTATCATACTTTAGAGACAGACTCTCTAGTTGAAATTCGAGTAAAGACTTGAAGTTATTAATGAACCCTTATTTCACTGGTTTTGCGAAGAAAATAGTTAGTTGACCTACTTCTGTCCACAATCCCCAGTTTCGCGGATTCAGCTGGTACAAAGCTGTTGCCAGTCTTCAACAAGCAAGGAAAATAAGCTGGAACCTTACCACCCAATCTGGGTAGCATGAGATCTACTATCTAAAAAGTGGAGGAGGTCTTACCTGTGCCATATACTGAATTAGTGCAATCTGTTCAATAATTAGGCACTGGTGAAACCATTGATACACCACCTGACAGACCTGCTTCAGATACACACTCTGCAGAAAGAGACAAAATATCGTGAGGTGCTAGAAGGTATACGTGATAAACTTATTTTCTCACCTTGCCACACGCATTTGCTCCCATGCAAAGCAGCACACTATCCCAATCTGTATAGTCTGATGCAGCAGCCTGAGAAACCGGGGCAAGGCCTGCACCCCCAACTAGACGTGCATCGTTAGGAACAAATGTGTCGACAACCTGTTCTTGGAGTGGATGCCTGACGAAATAGCGTTACAGCCAATGCAGAACCATTCATGAAGTATGCATACCTTCCCTGGTATATGTCTATAATATTGTCCTCGACCATGATAGGACGTCGATAATTGTATGCATGCGAAGCCTCTGTGAAGGAAAGAAGGCAATCCAGTTCTGCACAGATATCACACGCCTGGCCGATGGCTGCGTCATGCATCAAAATATCATCGAGCAGACACTGAATGATTTCGATTTCACGGTCAACGATGGTCGAGTGCAGGTCACCGATATGAATGTCCATATCTATAACGCGCAGATAAATTTGACAGGCGTGCAGGACTTGAAACCATCTCACCATGCATCTCTTGGGACTTGAAGTACACATAGTCGCTGTTATATAGTTAGTCGAGAAAAAACTCAATAAACTCTTGCCAATACTTGGAGGAAAACTGAGCAAGAGTAATTGACTAAGTGCCGATTCGTGATAGATTGGTTGTCAACTTGCCTGAAAAGTCCATCCATCGATAGTTTGAATACCAGCTTCTTTTTTCCACTCCTCTAGCATCGGGATACAAATTAAAAACCCTGACAAACAAGTGAGTATGACCAAAAGCCAGCGACGCTAAGCTTTCTGACCTAACTGAGGAAAATAGACAACGTTAAGTGATGAAGCGTGGTCGGGCGGAACGGTTTCGCATATCTGTTCGGCTACCTTTGACTAAAGAGAAAAAAAATATGGATACCATCCCTCTCGCCAATACATTGAAGGGAAATTCATGCACCAAAACAGAATCTATGCCGTGATACACATGCTTCCGGTTGTCGAGCTCATCGTCGACATGTGGTCGAACACAAGGTCTTCCAGCATTCAGCGATTCCTCCCAATCAACCTGAAGATATCATTAGACCAAGTAAAAGCGGAGAAAGAAATATCGCACCGTCTCATTGATCTTGCGTCCAATATCTTTGAAGATTTCTACATCAAGAACAGTCAAGAGCTATTTAAAAAGCTAAGTTATATGTATTGTATAGTGTTGAAAAGCAAACCTTCTCCACGATCTCGACCTTAGATGGAATATACAGCTCTGTAAGGGATTCGCGTAGCATCGTTGCATGGAAGGTAAACTGGAGGATATAACTATCAGATTTCTGGATGAATGGAGGTGGATATAAACAACCTTCAAGAGACCTTGCCAATCCGAGACTTTGGCCTTGCCGGTCTTCAAGACACTCAACATACGAGGTACATTTTTTATGCCTTTCAAATGCGTGTGTAATTCCTTCACGGAAGAAAGGTTTTCAGGGCGTATAAAGCATTCAACAGCGTCGTGTCGTTTATTTATAACGTCGAGTGATAAAGATGGACGCAGAAGCCATGTTCTTAGCAGAGAGCGCCCCATGTTAGTGTTGGTCATGTTGAGAATGCCTATATCCAACGTTACAAGTCGTCATAAAGTTCTTGGCGAAGTGACTAACCGTAGAGAGATAAACCTTCTTTAGTTTTGTCAGAGTGGACGGATGCGTGACTTTCGTTCTCGAAAATTTGGAGCGAGCTAGAAACCAGTGTAAGGCTGACCATCGAGAGAGTAAAGGTTCGCGCACGATAATGAATCTGAATTTATCTGTAAGACTTGATCACTGAGAGAATAACAGGCAGTTAGATATTGTCTCTTAAACAGCCAAATAGAACAATAGCGTACAGGGAGAGAATCTCAATGCTTCGGATGTCCAATCCCCCTATACCCTCGTCATCAAGATCACCAATGGCACGTTTACGAACGATGTGATCGAGCAATGCTCCTATAGACGCCATCTATAAAATAGTTGGATCATAATCGAGAAGAAAGAGGGAAAGCCTGACGCAAAGAGGTGACGAATCTACTGCAGCAAAATTTAACAGTCTTATCAACGCATTCCACCTGCCGAGTGTCGGATCCCCTTTGATCTCTCGGCGCTTCCGCATAAAGTCGTAGGCATTCGCCGAATTTGAGCCAACGTTAGGAGAGGAGGAATCCGAGGGCACTCCTTCGTAAGGCAGATCAGCCAAAAGCTGAAGACAGAGTAACCGATCGCGCCCTTTTGACGGGCTGAACTCTTTGTGTGGTCGTATCTGAAATATGCCGCTGGTTCTATCCACTGTTTGACGCGTCAATATATGCGTGGATATCAGATATGTATGTCCTCACTAAAATCCCGCACGGTGTCTATAAAATTATCATCCGATTTGGAACTTGTTAGGACAGTACCGGGCATCGATTGCTCAAGGACTGTTGAAATTTTTCAATCTATGTGATATTCTGATTCCAAGGAAACTTGGGCTCAACGCATGGTGGTAATGTCGAAATGGGGAGACTCCTGCGCGTCTTCCAGGACACAAAGAATATATTTGGATGCATCATAATATGCACAACCAATACGACCACTGTCAAAACAGCTGTGTATAGCTTTCAAGGTTGAAGATGAGATAGACCTCACTACTTGCACCACATAGCTAAAGAAGTCTATTGCAAGCGGACGTCCAAACGTCAACAGACAAAGGATAAGATGATATTATGTCGTACCTCATCTTCATCTTTCTCACATGTGGTTTCTTCATCGGATGCGTGGTCCTGTGTGGGAGACGTGCTAACTGATTGCTGTTCCCACCTGATTTTCCTCCTCTTGTTAGGAGAACCCGGTGAGTTTAAATTCGAGTCGCTTTCTGAGTCGTCGTTACGTTGCACAGACCGTTTCTTAGGCATGATCCAAAGGTGAATAAGATAGCAGCGTGTGGTAACTTACAGCATTTGTCACATTGACGCGGGGCATGTGATGCTGTGACAAGAAACATGTGATAGGCTATCATGTTGCTGCAATGGAACTTGTTTGGTTTGAACTTGTGAAGTTCTGTCCAAAGAATGCGGTTTCCCTTATCTTTATTGGGCTTGACAGCCCAGGTTC
>JABAJV010008552.1:20730-138265 GCA_018854895.1 Tricholoma furcatifolium
CGCTTTCTGAGTCGTCGTTACGTTGCACAGACCGTTTCTTAGGCATGATCCAAAGGTGAATAAGATAGCAGCGTGTGATAACTTACAGCATTTGTCACATTGACGCGGGGCATGTGATGCTGTGACAAGAAACATGTGATAGGGCTATCATGTTGCTGCAATGGAACTTGAGCCGGCCTTCGGGTCAACCTTTAGGTTTGGTTTGAACTTGTGAAGTTCTGTCCAAAGAATGCGGTTTCCCTTATCTTTATTGGGCTTGACAGCCCAGGTTCCCCTTCAAGTTCCATCTCCTCCTACGCCATCGATGCTTCCAACTTCTGAGTTCAGTTTCAAGGAGGGACCTGGTATATTCTCACCAAAGAATTTGGTAGGCTGCTCCATTGGGAGGTTACGTTTGCTGGCTAATTGGCTATGCTAGGTTGAGTTGAGGCGCCCGGGTGCAGGTGTTGCCAATGACGCTGGTGAGCTAGTACTCGTGCCTATTAGCGAATATTCATTCGAGGACAAGAAGTAAGTTGTTCAATGGGATGATAACTATTCGATGAATGAATAATGCTTATTACAGGAATAAGAAATCTCTTGTCGTGGCACCCATTGAATCGTCACTGACTCCCTTGGAAATTCAGGTTAGAGAGTCATAACAAATTCTAGACGTCGTAAAACTCCTTCATCATAGCTCGAGAAGGGCGGAGAGGCTTTCTGGATTAGATCTAAAACGCTCGCTCACGTTGTCGAGGGAGATGATGGTCTGGAAATCTATGCATTGGATATCAACTTTCAGGCTCCGTCGCACGAGCAAGCTGGTGTCCTTGCGACAGCTAATGCTCCGGTGTTGATTGCCAAGCTTCCCAACAAGTCTGCGACTAACTTCCGTTACTCAACTACTTCTGGTCATCTAGTCTTTTCTGACTATGTATACTCCGATGGCAACTTGACCTCGGTTGCGGAGCAGGATAAAGCCTATGAAGCTCGCGGGAACTCAGCTTACGTTTACGACACGACATACGAACGTCACTGGGACACTTGGATTGGTCCCAAGAGATCTTCCTTGTTCAGTGTCTCTCTCTATCAGGATCCCGACCGAAAGTGGGTCTTTGACGAACAGTTTGTCAACTTGCTGCAAGGGACAAAGCATGTATGACTATGCCATGTCAATTATGATGTTGGGATTCCACTGACTATTTTTTCTCAGAGTTCTCCCGTTGAGCCCTTCGGGGGAATGGATGACTTTGATATCTCACGCGACCAAGTTGTCTACACGACTAAAGACCCTGAGCTAGATGAAGCTTGGCATACTAAGCAGAATGTCTGTTCTTCGTTGTTCAAAACCTCGGCCTAGCTCACATTCTTCTAGGTCTACGTTGTCGACATCAAAGGTAACGGGAAACCAAGGGAACTCACTTCTGGGGAGCAGGGCGCGATTCACAGTCCAGTGTTCAATGCCCAGGGAACTAAAATTGCTTGGTTGGAGTTGGACGAGGATGGCTATGAAAGCGACAGGTCAGTAACTCCTGCAGTGTAGTTTTCTGTTCTAACCATTTTGCAGGGCAAAGATTGTAATCTACGATCTTGAGAAAGAAGTGCGTTATACACTGACTCAAGAGTGGGATCGTTCTCCCGACAGTCTAGCTGTAAGGTTCAATCTCTTATCTCGCGACCAACGGGCTGACGTAGTGTAGTTCTCCAAAGAAGGAAACTTTATATACTTCACCGCTGGAGACGAAGCCAAGGTTAAAGTGTTTGTTCTTCCTGTGCCACCCACTCCCGCGAAGTCTACAACACATCCAAGTCTATCAAAGAAGTTTACGACACCCGTTGCGCTCACAGATGGCAAGGCAGCATCTGGTATACAAGCCCTATTTACTGGACGCCTCCTATTCAGCCAGTCTTCCTTCACATCCCCCAACGATGTCTTCATCATCCGCAATCTTCAGCGACTCGAGGCATCTATTCTTTCCAATGAGGAACCCGTTAAGTTCGATGGGGCAGTTGAACAAATCACGCATTTAACGGAGTCCGCATTGCAAGACTTGGAGTTTAGCTCTGGCGAGTCTTTCTGGTTCAAGGGTGCATTGGATAAGGATGTCCAAGGATGGGTTCTGAAGCCACGTGGATGGAAGGAAGGCGAGATGAAGAGGTGGCCCGTTGTTCTTCTTATTCATGGAGGTCAGCATCTGCATACTTGATTTGATTCCTCTCAGAGCTTAGGATTTTCATCAGGGCCACAAGGCGCTTGGGAAGATCAATGGTCTACTCGCTGGAACCCTAATGGTATGCGCAGCTTGAGATAATTCAACTGATTTTGACATGCGTACAAGTTTTCGCCCAGCAAGGCTACTTCGTCATCATGATCAACCCCACAGGAAGCACTACATTTGGACAAGGCATGTTTCCAATTGAGATCCATAACACTGAACTTACCTGCTGGAATAGAATTCACGGATGCCATAGCCGAGGATTGGGGTGGCAAGCCGTTTGTTGACATGCAAAAGGGTTGGAAGCACGCTCTGGAAGCTTATCCGGAGGTGGGATCGCTTCGAGGTGTATCTCTTTTGAGGTTGACTGGCTTCTAGATCGATGCAGAAAGAGCAGTTGCTGCTGGCGCCAGCTGGGGTGGTTATGCTATCAAGTAAGTACCAGCAGTTCGACTCTCGTAGCGTCTGGCTCACAACATGCCACCAGTTGGATTCAAGGACATCCGGAGTTTGGTTTCAATTTCAAGGTCGGTATTGTTTTCTTAATCCCCGAGCCAGTTTCTGATGCAAAAGGTTTAGGCACTGGTTTGCCACGATGGAGTAAGTCCTGCCTCTTAGTTAACGGGTGTTTCTCAACAAATATAGGTATTCGACTCGAACTACAACGGATACTCCACGGACGAGTTGTTCTTCGTATGTTATTGTCCAACGGTCTCCTTTAATATCATTCGCTGATGCTCTAATGAAGTTCAACCACGAATGGGGTGGCAGGTAGGCAATTTCGGTGGAAATTCCTTTTAACCACTCATGATATAATGTAATGCAGGCCATGGGAGCAGAAAAGCAAGGCTCTATCTGAGAAGTACGTTGTTATAACAGCTCGGATTCGAGTACTGAATCATAGCGGCGTATTAGGTATAGCCCGTCAAATTTCGTGAATAATTGGAGCACACCCCAGCTCCTTATTCATGGCAGCAAAGACTACCGCCTTCCGGAAACTGAGAGCATCGGTGCCTTCCATGCTCTGCAACAGTGTGTGATTTTCATTGCCCCTCATCACATGCATCCTGACAATTCTTCCAGGCGCGGCATTCGCAGTCGACTAGTCATCTTCCCCGATGAAAACCATTGGGTGCTCAAGCATGGAAACAGGTCAGTTGCTTTCCTTTCTTCCAAAGAAATACAATCAATGCGTTTCTAGTCTTAAATGGCACTACGAGGTACTCAGGTGGTTTGACGAGTTCGTGGGAGAGCATTGAGTTCAGGGTCGCAACATCAGAGGTCAACAGTTGTCATCATTAGTTTGAACTTTGTCTTCTTTATCGCTACCTTATGATATGGATCCGACTTTGGAGACTGGAACATGCATATTCTGCCTCATGATGCTATTGCTTGTATAGAGCGTGGCGATATCGATTCCGAGGTCGATTCCTTCCACGTGCCGTTCGAAGCCTTCCGAGGGGTCCATCCGCTTGAACGAACACCTGTCGTCCTTCAGTGTCCCTCAGGCATCCTACAGTAACCTGAATCCTTGGATTGGAATTGCATGAGCGATATTCAGACAAGGCCGTTCTCGAAGAACTACAGGTAAACAGAATCTACAACTTCACCATTGGAATATCGAAAATACTGAACCGTGGACTCTTCACGTAGCGGTCTCATTAACCAGTCGGTCATCGCAATTGCAATTACGGTGCTGTGTGTAACTGGCCATGAATTGATGAAAAGGATGAGGAGGGGTATTAAGCTGCAAAAAGGGTCGACAGAGGATGTAGGGTCGCGTGAATCATGGCAGTTTGGATAGTACGTTCTCCCTCCAATTCTTTAACGCCTTCTCATAAAATTCTCCCTTGTTATTGTCAAAAGTCTGTATCAAGGAAGATCCTGGGCTAGGTAGGGCTCCATCCTTGCATTATGCAAAGCCCGCGTCTTAACGATACCTAGATTTCCGTCACCCCCTTCTCCTAATGGCTGGCCACTCTCATGGGTCCGACAGACTCTTGCCTTCCCGGAAACTAAATTGCTCGAGTTACGCGGCATTGACGCAACCTTGTACATTCGGTTTCTGCGTGGTTGCTGTATGTTTCAAGCTATCTGCTTTGCACAGTTAATGCTAACGATCTTAGAAGTCTGGTTTACCCTGCTGCACACTCTTACCACATTCCCCATCTTGTTCCCAATTCACGTCGAGTTTTCCGAAGAAACAGTGCCATCTGAATCAATGATTCGAGCCTCTATCGCCTCTTTGGTAGGAACAGCTAAAGGACGTTCTCTCCTCTGGATCCACATCACTCTTCTCTTTTGGGTCACGCTTTCCTGGATAGCGATACTTTTATGGATATGTAATGGCCTATTTCAGCTTCGAAAGCTCCGATTAAAATTGCTTATGGCGCGCCTCGCAATTGACGACGGTAGATATTACCCTCACCCACATCCTCCAGACGGTTATGCGGATTCTGATGCCTCTACCTCTGAATGTGACCATCCAACTCAGGGTCTCAGGCTGCGGACAGTCATGGTTTTGAACGTCCCCAGCTCGCTTCGAAAAGAGAAGGAGCTAAAGGAATATTTCGAATTTTATATGCCCCAACAACTTCAGAAGCCATCCTTAAGAATCACTTCTTCTATTCAGCCCGGCATTTTGAGCAAATCTTTGGCAACTCTTTTCAGATGGGTAAAAGCTTTGTTTGGTTTGATCCCTTCTCCCCCACACGAGGACGAAAAAGCAACGCCTTCTCCAGGAACTGCACAGATCACTCCGCCGACACGCGATGTTCCACTCATAGAAAGAGTTGTCATCACGCGCAAGATGACTTCTCTAGCTTCGCTCATAGAACGACGGCAAGCCATGTTACACCTTCTTGAGAGCGCCCATGTCGAATTGGCGAAGAATACTTTGCTAGCCGTCAAAGAGGCGATGGATCGGCGCCACGCCAATTTGCTATTCGCACCGAAGCAAACTCGCGCTATAGAGATTGCGAATAAACAACCCTATGCTGTCCCACCTGACCCTGAGCGAGGGGACGCTCAAGAGGCCCAAGATGCTCAGATGGATCACCTCATCGAAGTTCTCGAGCCCTTTGTAGAGGAATTTGGGCTGACTAGCTCGCTGGCTCAACGCTGCCGGATGTTCCTAGCTGATGGTCTTTGGAAGTTATTTCAGCGCTCCAGCAGTATCAAAGAGGTCCAATCTTCCTCTACCAGTGACCGACATCGAAATTACTCGCAGCTTCATCCCAAAACAGTATGGGAAGTCATGAGCGAGCTTCCAAGGAGTAGTCTGGACTCATATCAGCCCCTCGTAAATCTCAGCTTTCTTTTCAGGGGAAAGACTGTGCCAGCTGTCGATTATTACACAAGCAAACTCAACATACTAACGTCCTTGGTGGCAGAGAGTCGTTCAAAACCCCTCGAAGACTACGAACCTGTTTCAACTGCCTTTGTTACATTTGCGGATCCCGAAGACGCACGAAAAGCTTGTAAATGTCTGGCAGTTCACCCAGACAACCCTCTTGAATGCAAGGTTTCGATGGCTCCCATGTTTCAGGATTTAAATTGGAAAAGTTTGATGAAATCTTCTTTCAATGCCGAGGTACGTCGTCGAGAGTTTGCGACATTTATATGCTGATTGCACATCATTCACAGTTTGTGAAAGATTGGGTTGTCAATCTGGGGGTTTGGTAGCGTGTCAACCAAGATCCCAATGCTCATACTGACAATAGTCGTGGTAGGGCATTCACCCTATTCTGGCTATTCCCTGTTTCTTTGCTGGTCGGCTTAGTGTCTATTCAGAATATCAGTCTCTTTTGGCCTGGTCTAGTAAGCCCGTTTCCCCTAAACCATGATACAGTACTAATGAAATCCTAAAGAAAGCATACCTGGACAGGCACGCCTGGCAAGAAGAACTGATACAGTCGTTCCTCCCGACATTGCTGGTGGCTTTTGTTACCCTCTTAATCCCGCTTCTCCTTCTCTTCATCGCCAAAAGAATACATAACTTCACGACTCTTTCTGCCATTCATGACACTATTTTAACCAGATATTACAAATTTCTGATTGTCAACGTTCTTGTTTTTTTCTGCGTTGGCAATGCTGCATTGCAGTCTATTTTGTTATCGTTCCGAATATCAGCAACGCCGCCTCACGTTTTACAAGTCGTAGCCGATAGCTTCCCGACGGCAGGCCCATTCTATGTTGGCTGGCGTACGCAGCAAACTCATTGACTTGTTGGAGCGAAACTGACTTCACTTTCATCAGTCATTTTTACGACTGCCTTGCACGGAGGTTTTGAGCTTGCTTTATGTAAGTCCTCCGATCATTAGTGTCCTCTTCTTCCACTGACCCTCCATGTTCAAGTCGGAGTATGTTAACGTCTCCTTTGAAATGAAATTTACGAAACTTACTGCAATAGCTTCCGCTCATTTTGTATCCCGCCACATCGAGGCATATTACACCGTTAGCTGACAAGTTCAGATCACACAGGCAGCATACTTACTTCAGCGTTTCAGGCGTAAACGCGCTGTTGCCATGAGGCCAGTAACATTTGATTTTTATTGTAAGCAAATATAAAATACTGCGGTGGCTCTGTGGTGGCGAAACTCAGATAATTCTCTAGACTGGCTTCCGAACCACCTGCTAGTCGTCCATATCATGGTCTTATTCGCTGTTCTCAATCCTTTTGTGTTTCCGTTTGGTGCTTTGTATTTTTTCGTCCAATCCGGTGAGTATCTATGCTTCAGAGACGGTGCAGAATCTTATATTGTACGTCGGCAGGTGTGATCAAAAACCAGGTACATAGGACTTAGATACACAGGTCACTACTGACTTTCAGCACGATCAACTAGTTTATTCATGTATACGCCAAAGACTATGAGAACAATGGGGTAGTCTTATTGATACGCATCGTCAGATACTCGCTTGATGGCCAGTAGAAGTTTTCTTTCCGTGACTCTAGACTCACAGCTTTGTAAAATTTATAGGTTTACTGCTTGCCCAAGTCATTTTTTGAACCCTTATCTAACGAAACTGGCTAACCGCCGAGTCTCTAGGGCGTCTTTCTTGCATATATGGTAGTGCTAAAGAAAAGTGTCAACGTCGGGCTCGCTGCTTCTTTGATCCTTTTCACAGCTGTGACGAAGCTTATGTGAGTTGAATTAACGCAGGCTGAAAGACTCGCTGATTGTCCTTCAGGATGACCCGGATGTGCCGTGCGCAGTTTGAACAGGACGATATCGATGAAACGAAAGCCGTTTGTGGGCGTAACGATATTTTGAACGATACCTCATCCAGCGTTCGAAGAGAAGCAGCTGGTTCAAATAACGATCCCACATCACCAGGACCTCGGGGCTGGAGACACAAAATTATGAAAACCTGGCGATTGCCGCGATGGATGAATTTCTCATATGCAACTCCCCGGCGTAGACCCGATCATCTCGAGCATAGAGAAACTATACCTTCCAATCAGCCCTCCGCGCAACCTCAATCTACATCGTCTTCGCAGGATCCCGAAGAAATCTCTGAAGTGCATAGGAACTCGTCTCTCGGTGAACTCCACCGTGGAAACGCTCCAGCCCAAGAAGACGAGACGCATCCATCCCTCACGACAGACATCTCGTTCGTGTCTAAGCATCCTCTGCCTGTTCCTTGGGATGATGAAGGCACTCTAGACTTGCCTTATGACAACCCTTACTATTCCAGAACTTTGGAAAACGTGCTATGGCTACCACGAGATCCATTCGGAATATTAGACCTTGATGACACGATTGATCTCCGGATATCACTTTGCGTGGATGTTGCTGTAGGCCAGCTTGGATCATGGTTGGGCTTCGGCGAGACAACTTCTCCAATAGAAATCTCCGGTGTTCCGAATTGCCCTGTTTCTGTGCAAAAATCTAGTCCAGCCTCGTTACTCGCTGTTGATGGGACGGAAAACATCGAATTGCCATTGGCGATCGCTCAACGTGTAAATGCTCGAGAGGACAACAGAGAATGGACCATTCGACCAAAGAGGCCTGCTAATCGGGGCCGCAGATTTAGCGCTACAATGCCAAAATCTGAAATTACAACTCTTCGAAGGCCTTCATTTCCAATAAAAGATCCTATTCTACAGGAGAATATCATAGCCTGTGATCAGGGGGGACATTCCTCTCTGTCTGCTCAGCATCTCGCATCGAATCCGTGTCAGACACCGATTCTGGAACAAAAGCCCGTTTTACAAACTCATGCCCAAGTTCTCTCAGCAGCAACCAGCAACTCGATATCCCGTCTATCACGTTCATCGCATGCTCACTTACGAAACCTTACGGCTCGTGAGGCGATTTTCAACGAGGTTCTGGCGGAGGAGAAAGCAGCGATGGTTGATCAGATTAAGATCGAAGAGCAAGACACCGGGAAAGTCGTATCGAAGAAATCCTGGCTGACTGCATGGATGTTCAGAAAGCGAAATTGAGAGATCAGGCAATAGGTCACTGGGACGATGTGCGGGCTTTTCTCTTCATCTTCTGGCGAAATTGATATTTCGGATTAACTCTAGACAACTCGTATATACCTATGTTCACGGTCTTGACACCTGCTTCATACCTTGCGCCGCGAGCGCGTGATCACCTAGCCACAATACCCGATGATTATGACGATGTCTAGTCTGAACGAAAGCTTTCTCTTCTTTTTCCCCGCGTCCGAAATTTTTCCTGTTGCAATACTTCTTCGATGCAGATGGAGCGAGAGTCGACCGACATTTATCAAGGGTGGGGCTTGGCCGAATGGAGCTTGGCACTATATAAACTCAGAAATCTGACTTGTCTTCAACCTACATTTGAAGTATGGTCGCTCTTACTTGGGCTGTGCTTTCTGCTTTCACCCTCGCTGTTCATGCAGGTACTGTTCAATGGAACGGTAATTTTGACGCATACTCCACTGTCGCTGACTTTGACCTTTGTGAGTCTACTCTCTTTCCTAATTAAGTCTTGGCATCAGTAAACCTTTGTTTGTCGAAGGGTCATGGGCCGACGAAGTTGGCGAGTACCAATGGGTGAGTTGTTTTATACGCTAGTTGAAATGAATATCATGTCTTTACTGCGCTCATAGTACATACATGGCAGCGGGAACACGTCCGAGTACTTGGCGTTAGACCCATCCTACAAAAATCCTGCTGACACCACTGAGTCGCATGGTATCAAGATGACCATAGACTCAACCTCGAACTGGAGTGGGCAGACCATGGAACGAACTGAGTTGATCCCCCAGACCTCTAACAACTTGGGCACTGGTGAACTTTTCTACCATTTTTCAGTGATGACTACGGCCACAAATCCTCCCAACGTACGCGCAGGGGTTTATTTTATCGTGGTATTTACACTCACAACTGACGTATTTTGAAACCGACAGTCTGCATATGAGCATCAAGTTTGCTTCTTCGAAAGTCACTTTACGGAGGTATTACCACTGTTTCCCTGCAGGATGACTTCTTACGATCACTAAACACGACAATTACAGCTGAAATACGGTGTTGGATCGACCACAACTGACCTAGTGTGGATGGTTACAGAAGTGATACAGTGGAGCAGCCCCTTCACCCCTGGCACCTGGTTCAACTTCGCCTATGATATCAACGTTTGTGGCGCAATCACAACTTTCCCCCATTGTGATGGCTCACCAAATTTCTTTCATAGTTTACCGCCGGTACAGTGGGACTGTGGGCTTCCACTGGATCGGATCCACTTGTCGAGGTTGTGCAACCTGTCTCTGCTTCAGCCTCTTCAAATTCCGAGGACTGGCATCTTGGTGTCCTTCGCCTGGTTACTGCTGACGACGTTGAGGACTGGTACTTCAGTGGAGTCTATGTCGAATCAGGGCCTATTACCACCACCATTGGTGCTGCCCCCCTTTCAGGAACCACAACTTCCTCCAGCTCAAGCTCCAGCTCCTCTACCACGTCTTCTTCCTCATCATCTTCTTCCACTACCGCTACGACCACGACGAGCTCCAGCTCGTCTTCATCTACGACTTCCACTACGACGTCTACTGCCTCTACTGTCACGGTCACTCACTATGGACAATGTGGTGGTATGTGACCTTCTCTTCCCTTCAGAAGTGCGTTTATCGATGTCTGTGGCAGGAACTGGCTACACCGGGCCAACTGTCTGCGCTACTGGTTACACATGCACTGCTGTTGCTCCTCCTTACTACTACCAGGTATGTCTTGATCTCATTTCTTTGGGCAGTTTTTGACTGGCCATCATCGTCAGTGCCTCTAAGCGGCTGAGGAGTATAAGAGAAATATCAGACCTAAATTCCTTATTAGAGATTGTTCAATCTTGTCGGTCTTTGCATCTCTGGTTCAAATATTGTTCTTTTTGACCTGGCCTTTCGGGACATATAATCCGAACGATTTATTGTGCTAACCCTAAGCATATTCATGGAGGGGTCGAACCGCTATTAGACTGACACGACAGGGATGTTGAAAAAATCAGTCCATGAGCTGGTACATGACGATGAAAAGATATCCACTCCACCGCCACCGAATACCTCAATCTAGCGCAATCATACAATCATACAGACACACCAATGACGCCACATGCCGCGCGTGCCCCTGCGTTTCCAGTCTTGAGGGACTCTTCGTTACCGCCTTTGCCAAGGTCGTCGGTACCCTATTTCATAACGTGAGCTTTGCGAAAGCTTCGGGGGAACGGGCTTACAGCATGAACAACGACAGCACGACTGGTATGCAGGATAGTCCATATTAGGTGAGTGACGTGGTAGCAGACCAAAGCTCACCCGATGATGCTCAATGGACCATTCAAAGAAAGAAGGGAGTCTTCGAAGGAGAAGATGGCCGAACCATCACTATTGGATTGAATGTTTCCTAAGTCGCCAACATGTCTGTTCTTGTCAGTGGGTGCACCGTGCGTTTGGCTGAATGGGTTGAAATGAGGTCCAGCTGAGAGACATCCCTGTGCCAAGTCTCCAGATTGACTATCATGTGGAGAATAGATCTCAGAAAATAAAACATGAAGATGAGTCAGGGTGACACGAACTGAACATGGAATCCACGCAGTGCGTCAGGGTCCAAGTTTTGGATATCGCCGCTCACGCTGACTGGGCCATGACCTTTGGCTTGATAGAAGGTGACAGTTCCGGTGACATTGGAGGGCCCTGAGAGGACAACGGTAGCCTACATAAAATAAGTCTGTGATCTTGGTATCTTTTGCTAACTTCCGACCTTTTCGATGAAGGAAGAGCTATGCATGCCGTTCGAAGTCCACGCTGAATACAAGGTGTATCCATAAACTACGACACAGGTGAAGAGGGCAAATTGGAGGAAACGTTGGAGAGGAGATTTTGTCTTTTGAGGGGAAACTTTGTCGTTGAAGGGGTCCATAGCTTTGTAGATGGTGGAGTTGTGTACAAAGGGATGTGCTTGGAGTTATGCAAGAGATGTGCTTAGCGCGCCCAAGTGATGGATATTAGCATACTGCCAGACTGGCGATTGCCTTTCACGCGCATCACATCGCAAGCTGACAACATCTTGCCGTCAGAGCACCTATTACTAACATTCTACACACTCAGATAGTATGTAATTCGACAGATGTTTTGAAAGATCTCCATGAGTTACATGTAACATATCAAAGGCAGAAGCAATTAGCGCTTCAGTATGGCTTAATTAATTAGATATATACGACAAAGGCCGAGGGGTGGCACTGGGGAAGGAGTGGAATGCATCGTAGCAACAGAAATTATGTACAAGGAAAGTGGAAGGTACTCAGAAGATAGCAACGAGTAACGATAAGTCAAATCAAATGAGAGCCGCAGCCTTGTCCCTAACACAATATATAGAAAACAGGCCTCTTGAAGGGCAGGCATAACGCTGGGTCAGACATGTATTAATTGTTCACATCCGAAGAGAAGGGTAAAAGAAGAAAGGAAGAAAAAAATAAAATATAGGCATGGGGATGGGTCATATCTATTTGCTCGGTCATTCCAGAAGAGCAGTTTAGAAGAAGAGATAGGTTGTGATGAACACCCCTAGGGCAATGATAAGAACTACCTGCAAGGGAACACCCTCCTGCTGGTGGCGATAATGGTGGTCGTCTGCATACGCTGTCTGAACGTCGGTTTCTGCTACGCTCATACCATCGTCTGAGAGCGCTGGCCTCCTGTGGCGGATTTCCGATACTGCTGGTTCTTCCATGTTCGCCAAGATAGAGCGGAGACGCGTAATCTCTTCCTGTGCCTCTTCGTACTTGACTGCAAGCTCTGAAACATATGGATCCTGAACGGGAGCAGATCTCGAGACTGGAGCCTCTTTGATAGGTACAGGCGTGGGTTCTGGTTCTAATTCTGGTTCTGTGACGGGAGGCGGTGTCGGTGCAGAAATTGGGATAGGTACTGGGACCGGCTCGGGTGCGTATTCGAGGTCAGAATCTGCACCAAGTTGTTGCGCGGCGGGAGGTGCAGGGGACTCCTGCGCATCACTTGCACTAGTGACATGAACGATGGGAATCTCATGAGAGACGTCGCGAGAGTCTCCACCCGCCACAGCAAAGTCGGCAGGAGGTGTTGGGGAGCGGTGATCTTCTTGAGGTTGAGGCGGTGGCGGCTGCGCAAAATCAGGAATGGGCTGTGGGTGCCCGTTGGCCACAGGATGCTGGCGGGCGGTTTCGTAAGGCTAATTCAAAGTATACGATAAGAAGGGGAAGCCAAAGAACACAATGACTCACATTTGGTTGCCCTTCATCTTCCTCCTCCAACAACGGTTGACCCTCTGCAGGCAAGAACGTAACACGAAGCTTTTGCTGGTGAACTCTTCCTTCTTCATTTGTTTCGTTAAGATTCCACTAACCATTTCAAGTTCTTGTAGTCTGAAAAGGCGGAAATGAAAGGAAAGCTTACTATATCAGCCAAGTTCATCGTCTCCTTCTCCACAGTGATCAGCGTGCTCTGGATGAGGAACTTGTCTTTGCACTTCGCATTGATAGGTGGCTCATCCTTAAGGGCCTGCAGCATAACTTTCGGGACTAGATGAGCTACAAAGAGGATGTGCCGGAATCGAAGACGCACCCGAAACATCGAGACTCTCTCCAGGTTCAACTCTGCCAGAGTTCGGCCTTACGCAATAGAGCTTTACAGTGTCGGAGAAGGAAGCATACGAATCAGCTGGTCAGCATACCTTCGGAGCAGTAGTCTTGACTTTGAAAGCAATGGGCTGGGAATTATGGTTGGTGATTATTAGGGAGCGCTTGTTCGACTGCTGTGTAAGCGGTCCTGGATAGAATAATCTGTGAGTTGACGCTGCTGGAGATGGCGAGCAACATACTTTTGAAGCCGAGCGAGCTGCTGGGATTGAGGGAGACGGACATTTTTTGAAAGAGATGGGTGTTCAATGCAGCGTGGTCAAACTGACTGCCAACTAAAGAATGTCCGGGCCACGTGCCTTTCTCCAAATCACAAAACTTCATTTTACGCGAGGCGTGTCCAATGCATGCAATCTATTACTATGGTATTAATGGTATATATACGTCGTCGCCGCCGTAAGATGTGTATGCTTTAGTTGGGAGTAGGGAGAATGTGTATGTACCGAGGCACGCAAACTCGTAAAAATCATGACCGGAATCCCTCCATGAAACAATATAAAGATATAAGTGAACCAAAATCCTCTAGTCTCGTTTGCTGAGAGCTTGTAACTGAACGAATTCATAGTAGTCTCCACGTTTAGCGAGGAGCTGGTCGTGTGTTCCGCATTCACCAACACCGCCATCTTTGATGAAGTAACTGCAAGCAGGACGTCAGTAGCTATCCCTGACACACATGATGCTCAACTTACATCTTATCAGCATTTTGAATAGTCGACAGTCTGTGCGCGATAGCAATTGTAGTCCTTCCTCTGGCGGCTTGATCCAAAGCTGCCTGCACAACTTTTTCGGAGTTGGAGTCGAGCGCAGATGTGGCCTCGTCAAGAAGGAGAACTTTGGGGTTGCGCAGAAGAGCACGAGCAATTGCGATACGTTCTGTACAACATTTTGTCAGTCAAACAGGTCAAGGCATGAGGTTTAATAAACCCACGTTTCTGTCCGCCGGATAATTGAGAGCCTTTGCCGCCGACTTGGGTTTCGAAACCACTGTAATGGTGTCAGATGAAACAGACAGATTGATCACTGATACGATTTGACATACTCAGGCAAGGACTGGATAAACTCAAGGATGTTGGCGTCACGGCATGCTTGCTCAATTTCTTCCTGAGTGACCTCGGATTCGGGCTTGATGGCGCCGAGCAAGATGTTGAAGCGGACCGTTCCAGCGTAGAGAGTGGGTTCCTGGGAGACCAAGGCGATCTGTTTGCGGTATTCCTGAACATTCAAATCGTTGATGAGCTCTCCATCAAGCTAGATATGAACTATCAGTGAATGACTGCATATCAAAAACGTGGAAAGCTTACGAAGATCTCTCCAGCGAGAGGGTCGTAGAAACGTTCGATCAGCTGGATGCTAATGGAACAGTATATCAGTCGACTTTCGCTGAAGGACAGTGCCATGTTTCACTTACACAGTACTCTTGCCTGAACCGCTAGCACCGACCAGCGCAACGTATGTGCCAGGCTCAACCGTTAGGGAAAGGTCGCGCAGGACACGCACACCAGGCCGTGTTGGGTAGCGGAAGTGCACATTTTCGAAACGGATGTGACCCTTTGTCTTGGTTGCGTCAACAGACTTGCCATCCTTGGACTCGGCGTCGATCTCCGGAACGGAGTCGATCAACTTAATGATGTCAGAGCCTGCACCCTTAGCGGATGACACGTCGGGGACGAAGGAGAACACGTTGCCAGCCTGGATAGCACCGAAAGTTGTGCTCTGAAACAAAAAGTGAGATTATAATCATGTAACACTAGGAAGTAAAGCGTACCATGAGACCAACGAAGAACTGGAAGGTGCTGTACTCGAGCTTCGACACCAAGGTGGCTCCGAACCAGAAGACGAGAGCAATGACGAAGAAGATCATCGACTGAGAGAGGGCGTACAATCCATTGCTCCAGAGAGCGGTGCGGTTGGATTTACGCAATGGTTCCTCGAGACTTTCGCTATAGAGCTCACAGCAGTCATCTTCACGAGTCAAGGCAGCGACGGTACGGATTGCGCCAGCGGCCTCGCAAGCGAGATGGGCAGAAGCTTCATGAGCCTTCTTATTGGCCTGATCTTTCAAGACGACGACACGCTACAAGATGCATGAGAATGATGTTTCACGAATAGTTCTTCACACTTACCAGACGAATGTATCCGGTGGAAACCAAGACAGGGGTACAGGCTGTTTATATTATTGTAAGTATAAGCAATTAAGGAATTCAAAATCACCATACCGATTCCGACGAGAGCCAATTTCCAGACGAAAGCAAGACCAATGATGGCACCAGCAATGAGGGTAGCAATACTCTGCACGATGCTATTCGATGTATGTTATTGGCTAGTACTTGGCAAAAGATCAAAGCAAACTTACGCTCCGAGTGTGACACCAGCCAAGCCATTAACTTTCTGAGGATTGTCACTCAAGTTGGCAGTCAAGGCACCGGTGCTATTTTCGTCTTTGTCAAAGAACTCAACTAGACAGAGGGTGAGGTGGGCAAGCATCACGAAATAAGGAAAAACCTACTGTCTTGCCTAAGAATGGCACGGAAACTCAAGGACCGCAATTTGGCTGTCAAGGTTGCAGCGGCAGATGCGAAGAGATAGTTCTGCATTCCAATGGAGAGAGTGGAGATGATAGCGATAAGGAAGAACCTGATGAGAACGAGTCAAAACGTGTTGCTAACAGTAGTCAATTGAAAGCTCACCAAAGTGCATTGCGATCGCCCTGGAAGCGCTTTTCCGCATTCGAGGGTTCAGAGAAACCGTTGATACCCTTAGCGTAAACAATACCGAAAGCAGGGTAAACCATTCCGGTCACTGAGAAGTCGTTAGTTCACAAGTATTAATGAAGAGGAGTAAAACATACTGGAAGCAAAGACAGCACCGATCAAGTAGCTTCTCCATCCCTCGCGGTTGAGGAGACCCATGCGCTTGAAAAGGTACGGCAGGCTATGGTCACGCTCCTTTCCGCCTTCCTGCGCCTTCTGCCTCTGCTCAATGATTTCACTAGCGAGTGAGCGTCCAGTGTTCTTGCGGCCGAGAGGAACTTCTTCGCGGGCAAGCTTCTCCATATCAGATCCTTCTTCGGCATCGTCTGCTGCGACTGCTCGGGCGTCCTTTGCTTCACGAAGTTTCTGGGCCTGTACGAGACGAGCGTATGCGCCATCCTTGGCAATGAGGTCATTGTGGTTGCCGTATTCAAGGACAAGACCCTCGCCCATAACGTAGATAACATCAGCATCCTTGATGGTTGAGAGACGATGCGCAATGGTGATGGTGGTACGACCTGTGCCAAACAGTCAGTCCCATTGTAACAAAAAAAAAAGTAGGTTGTCAAGTACCAGCAGCAGCCTTGTCTAGAGCATCTTGAACGATTCCTTCAGACTGAGTATCGAGAGCAGAGGTGGCTTCATCAAGGAGCAAGATCCTGGGGTCAGAGACAATTGCACGGGCAATAGCAACGCGTTGTTTTTGGCCACCGGACAAGAGGAAACCACGTTCACCAACAAGAGTGTCGTATCCGAGAGGGAGTTTAGTGATAAACCCATCAGCATTAGCCTTGATGCAAGCCTCCTTGATGAGAGCGAACTTCTCTTCCTCAGAGGCGTGCTCATATTTGGTACCAATAAGACCATGTGCAACGTTGCCTTTGATGGTGGTAGCGAAGAGAGTCGGTTCTTGAGAGACGAGACCAATCTGCGAACGAAGCCACTTGAGGTTCAGATTCTTAACGTCGACGCCGTCAAGTTTCACTGAACCCGCTGTCGGGTCATAAAAGCGCTCGACAAGTGAGATAACAGTCGATTTGCCAGATCCAGATGCTCCGACGAGAGCAGCAGTCTTGCCTGCTTGGAAAGTGATAGACACGCCATTGACAACCTGAACATTGGGACGAGACGGGTAGGAGAATTTGATATCCTCGAGGGTAATTTCACCCTGGACATTTTCGAGTTTGTCGCCGCTAGGGTCGGCGGAATCGATGTCGGGAGTTCGGTCGATGGTAGAATACAGTTTGGCGGCGGCTCCCCGTCCGTGGGTAATTGCTAATGGAAGTGGGTTTAGTGAGATTAAAACAAAAGCCTGGCTTAAGACGGACCTTGCATTTCTGGCGCAAGTAGAGCAAGTGAGAAGGAACCAATCAAAATGGCTAAAAATACATTGACGACAGAGCCAGCGGTGGCTAGAGGGGAAAAAATGTAAGGTGAAATACAGATGAGACGTGACTTGCACTGACCATGGCCATCGATAATGAGCGTGGTACCAAAGTAGAACGCTGTTGGTGAGTGAGTTAAAGCATCAGGTGGGAAAAGGCGAGCAATACGTACACAAAGCGTATGAGGAGTAAATTACGAAGAAAAAGACGGCCAATCCACAACCATGCCACATAGCGGACTTCATATCAACGTCACGGGATTTGTTAATGTGACCGTCGTAGAGGCCTGATAGAGTGCGCTGGGTACCAAAGGCTTGAGCAGTGCGGACGGTGGAGATAACCTCCTCGGCCAAACTTCCCGCATCGGCAACATGCTTCAGAGACAGCCTGGAAAAGAATGAGATGGATGGCGTTGGAGTGGGAAGTGCGAACATACTGCATATATTTAGAGATAGCCTTATTCATCACGGCACCAGCAATACCCATACAGGGCAGCATGGAAGACAAAGCCAAAGCCAGACGCCAGTTGCGAACGTAAGCGAGAACGAAACCTGTAACGAAAGCAGCAGAAAAGTTGACGACAAGAGCGACTTTCTCAGAAATGCCCTGTTGAACCAAATCTGTTGAAGCATGTCGTTAGTTCGGCTGGTTATGACCAAAAAAAGCATAAATGACTCACGGGTATCCGTCTGAATACGCGTAGCGACCTCTCCGGCACCAACATTGTCGAAGAACGCGATATTTTGACGTAAGACGGCTTTAAGATATTTCTCGCGAATGCGTTTCGCGTTAACTTCACCGGTATAAACCCAAACGAACATATAGACATATGTACAGAAAAACATGCCGACACCTGCCAGCGTAAATGAGAATGTAGACCATAACAAATAACAGGGAAAACGCACCGATGAAGGCCAAATAGCTTGCGTCCTTAGATGCGTCATGGCGGAAATTTGCCGCAGCTTCGGGAATCTGTGCCTTGGCCGTAGCATTCCCGCCGTTTGCTTCAGCGATGATGGTGCCAAATGTTACGAAACCTTGGGTCAAATTGCCGAAGAGAAGACTCATGAGGGGCTATAGAGAGATTGTGAGGCATGGACGACCAGGAAACAAGGGATGACATACGTTAGCTGCACCAGCCGCAGCAGCGCAAACCAAACCAATTAAATCAATAATGAGCTCGAATTTAGTGGAGAAACTGAAGTAAAAGATTAGGGGCGGAATGAGGTTTGAAGAGTGTTGAACGCACCGAAATAGTTGGGTGAAGGAGACAGGGGCGACATCTGGAGTTTTGGAGTCCTCCGAAGGGGTATCCGAAGCTTTTTCGTCAACATCCTTTGCAGCTTTACGACGCGCAAAAAAACCCTGTTTAGGCTGTTCCTCGACGATAGTGCCTTTTTCGTCTGCGGTACTTGGCCGGGAGTCGGTCATGGAGGAAAAGGGAAAGGAGCTTGTAGTTCACTCCAGATAATACAGTAAAAAGAATGGATGAGGAACGAGTCAAGACGGGTGAACACCTGTTGCTCTCCGGGATTTATATGGACGGGCATGCGGCGCGTGATCGTAATCCTCTTTACGTTGAGACTTGGCATAAACGACGCCGGTCCGTCATCAGATTAGATAAAACTTTCCTTTTTCTGCAAATCCTGTAGATCCATGTCTTGATGGGAAAACCTTCACCAGGAACTCACGCCATTTGGCATCATTACGTGGCCTTTCTGCAGCTTGGCTGTTTTCTAGACAACTACGCATCCATACGGATCCTTTGATCAACTGACATCGGGGGCGTAAGTTTCACAACGAGTCATAGTATTCAATTTTAACCTATACGCCACCGCTTTGTATATATGTCCGTATACCGACTTCCGCTCTGTGTGGAATTATGTCACCGTTTTTTTCTCACGCCTTGAGCTATCCTTAGTCTAAACCTCCAACTAGCTGTGTTGTGCTGTGTCCGTAGACACTGTGCAGATCTCGCCTTTTCACTTTACAATCCTCTTCTCTACGTTCTTTTATTTCACTTTCTTTTCTCCCCCAGCATGGCTTCGTGGCTCAGTCGCAGTAAAAAATCTTCAGTCACCAACCTTCGCGTTGAAGCAGATGCGTCAGCGCGTTCTACCACCCCAACCCCTGGCAATCCAGATGGGAAGCCGCAGTTTCGTTCAGGTGTCCTAACTATCCGAGTTTTATGGGCAGAAGGCCTTTCTTTACCCTCAGGAGCCGCACTACCTCAAGCGGTCCAGGCCACACTTGCATCTCAGCAAGCCAAGCTTGCTGCCTCAGTTTCACCTTCCAGTGTGCATCAGCACCGACTTGCTAGGAGCAGGGGAAATAGGTGCGTAAAAATTCCAAATGCCACGTAGCTTTTTCCAATACCATTTTTAGGGATAGTGTTCAGAGGACCCAGTGCTGGTGGCTCCCATACTTGGTTATGGAATACGAAGTGAACCAGGTCCTCATAACACCTCTTGGTGGAGACATAGAGAAACCGCTCTACATGTATCAGGCTCACTTGTCCGTCCTCTTTCCTTTACTTTTTTCAGAAGTTAACCAATTGCCATTAGCGACGTCTCAAGGAACTCTGAAATCTCTTTGCAATTCTATCTACGCGCAGAGGCTCCCAAGCGTGAATTGGACGGGCTCGCAGCAGATCTTGGAAATGATATATTCCTGGGTGGCATCAAATTCATCCCCAACTTCGACGAGATGGGAAGCAGCGATCAATGGTATGAAATAGTTGGCGGAACAGGCAAGATTCAGATCGGCACTTCATACCTTCCCTCCTACGGGCAATCTTTGACTGTTGATGACTTTGAGCTTATCACCGTCATTGGCAAAGGAAGCTTCGGAAAGGTAGGCGCTATCACAGCTTTTCTTATATATATAATCCTAACGATCCACAGGTCATGCAAGTCAGAAAGCGTGATACTCAGCGTATCTACGCGCTCAAGACCATCCGCAAGGCACACATCGTCAATCGCAACGAAATCACTCATACCTTAGCCGAGCGACTTGTCCTAGCTCAAGTCAATAATCCGTTCATCGTCCCGTTGAAATTCAGCTTCCAATCGGAGCAGAAGCTGTACTTGGTCCTTGCGTGAGTTCCATTCGGCCTGTTCGAAAAGGCGAATATGAAACTGAGTTTTTAATAGCTTCGTAAATGGTGGAGAACTTTTCCATCACCTGCAGCGGGAAAGTCGTTTCAATGAAGAGCGATCCCGGTATGCATCTCCCAATCTCCTTTTGAGTAGGAATCCGAACTGAGCGGCCAATTAAACAGATTCTACAGCGCGGAATTGCTTCTCGCCCTTGAACATCTGCATGAGCTTGATGTCGTCTACAGGTGTGTTTTAACTTTTTCCTGTTTCATCGGTCTTGTTGAATAAGTGCAGGGATCTGAAACCTGAGAATATTCTTCTCGACTATACCGGCCACATCGCTCTGTGCGACTTCGGACTGTGTAAACTCAACATGAAAGGAAATGAGAAGACGAACACTTTCTGCGGCACCCCCGAGTACCTCGCTCCGGAGATCCTGACAGCCCAGGGCTACGGTGTGTATTCTCCGTGCGCAGCGCTTCAGCTAAGTTGACGTGTGAATAGACAAGACAATCGATTGGTGGACGTTGGGTGTTCTTTTGTATGAGATGCTTGCCGGACTCCCACCCTTCTACGATGGTTTGTCAGATTATCTGTTGGTAATCCTTTGCTCATGGCAGTTTTTGCAGAGGTCACGGACGACATGTATCGCAAGATTCTGAACGATCCCCTGGTATTTGGACCAGAAATCGGATCAGAAGCTCGCAGCGTTCTCACAGGCCTTTTGACTCGTGACCCCTCCAAACGACTTGGAGTTAATGGCGCTGAAGAAATCAAGAGACACCCCTTCTTCAAGAATCACATAGATTTCGACAAGTTGCTTCAGAAAAAGATTCACCCTCCCTTCAAACCCAGCGTTGCCTCGCCAGTGGTATGTCTTTTGTTACATGCCGTGTACTATGATTGATTGACTTTCATGTGCAGGATGTGTCCAACTTCGATACTGTATTTACTACCGAAGCTCCAGTCGACAGCTTCGTCGAAGACTCGAATTTGTCCCAGACTGTCCAGGACCAGTTCTCCGGTGAGTAACTAACTATTATCCCCCTTCGACGACCTGATTTATTGGGGTGTTATAGGTTTCTCGTACAATGGCTCCAACATGCCTCAGTGAACGGCGGTAAACCACTCGATCTCAATAAATATGTGCTACTTTTTCTCACCACGTACCATATATCCTGTCGCTGAATACCTTGCTTTCGATTATTCTTGTAGATATACTCATACTCTCCTTTTATTTGTTAGATACTTGCGGGCTACACACTACATTCTCTCCACCTACACACTCCTTAGATAATTCATAATTGTTGTTACAGACGGATGTACACACGGAAATTGGAATAACTTGTTACTATCATTGTAAAGACGTTGAAGTGACTCGGCATTTGCCTTGAACTCTTACCATTCTACCATCTATCACCTGTGCGTCCATTTTGAATGGCCACTGTGAGCTACACTATCTACTCCCACTATGATCCTCAGAAAAACGACGAATCAGCACCTCATGAAACTGATACCAATAGCATTTCTGAAGAAACTTGGGACTTTGATTTAGCCTTCAAACCTCCTCCCCGCCCGCCTCCCCGTTTCGTCCCAGCATCACTTCTTCCCGATGATGTTCCTGAGCACAGTGTAGCAAGCTCGTCGGGATTGGTGGATCCACCGACCAGCGATGTCTCTAGCTGGTACCGCTCCTTGACAAGCAACCGCAGTAACAATCAATCTAATGCTCAACCCCAACCACCACCGATATCAAATGACAAACAGACCTCTCGACCTCAATCTCCCGAGAAGGAAGACAAGAATAACTGGTTTATTCTGAATGCTATTCGTTCTAACCCGGAGAGTCAACCAACGGGAAATACGTCGTCTACGACAACCCTGGCTGATATCATTGCTCGAGATCCGCCCCCACTTCCAAATGAACAAAAATTTAAACCTCCCGTGTGGCTCGAGATTGGCCCCTCGAACAAGGGCTTTGCCATGCTGCAACGAAGCGGTTGGAGCGAGGGCGAACCTCTTGGTCCTGACGTCGTTCGTCAGCCTGCTATCGCATCTGGGTCAGACATGATAGAATTGGGCACGAAGGAAGGCCGTTTAAAAAAGGAGACAATAGAGGTCAAGCTGGCTGGATACGACGATGTAGCTGAGCTGCGGCCTGTCGATGTTATAGATTTAACTACTTCAGATTCCGAAGACGATAAATATGCACCCGCATCTCCAGAGAGAGAACGCGAAGATCACCCAATAAATCCGTCGAATGATACCCATGGCCGTACAGCACTCCTCGTTCCCATTGCAACAGTTCTAAAATCCGATCGACTAGGCATAGGGTTGAAGGCCAAGACTGTTGGACCTTACAAAGCTTCGCAGAAGCGGGTAACCCATAACTCTGCGGCATTGGCGGCGCATATCAGGGCGGCTGAAGAAATACGGCGAAAGAAGAAGAAATATGGTCGTGGAAAGAGGGGTTTTGATACGCAGAGCAAGAAGGAAGAAGCCAATAGGAAACACTTGCTGGCGTACATGAACGACTGAGTCTTTCTGCGTTGTTTTCCGTACGTACAAATACATTTTCCTGCTTACTGTCATTCAAGATAAGTATAATTACAGACTAATAAAAAATATGCAAAGGGTATCAAATCGTGACGCATTAAGGATTGTAATCCATGCATTGTTCCTTTGTCGCATGTGGATTCACAAGAATATTCGGATGACGCATCACCCCCACACGCCTTTCGCAGGTCCACACTTGACATCTGCAACATACATTCTAAGCCACTGGACCATCTCCTTGCTAATTTGGCTGCATCTGGTGACATCAATTCCACGAAGCCGCTGTGGAATCATAGGGTGTAATGACGGGTCGTTCCGACAGAGCATTCGGCTTCTAGAATGCTTCAACTTGCCACGAATATCGGGTGTAGATGATGGGTACGGAGCATATGCGTGGGTATTTGCTGGTAGACGCGATTCTACGAGGTTCCGCAGTGAATCCCAGTCAAAAGTTGTACAGCCATCTACGCTGAGAATTTCCAGCCGTGGGCAGATATTAGGTTGCGAAGAAGAAAGACCCTGTGAAAAATATTGCCAGCGGCTCGAGATGAGTGGTTCTTACACGTACCTTCAGAAAGGCGGATGAAGTGTTCTCCGTGTCGATGAGATCCAACGAAACAAGACACGGAACACGGCGTAGAAAGCTGACAAACTTGACTTCGTTGAACGAGCAAGATTCAATGCGTAGGTGAAGCAAAGGAAGACGGGTTGCTGCGTGAGCATTCAAGACCTGCAGCACGGGCGTCACGTTATCTAGGTAGCAGAATTCCAGGGACTCTAGGTTTGGAAATGCAGTATGGCCCACAATTTGTAGCGTCAAGCCAATGCCAGAATAGTAGAATGATAACCTCTTTAGATGGCACAGTTGTATGAGTTTTGACTGAGGAGGTGGAACAAAATCGCCAGCGCGGCAAGTGTCGGACTCGACGCTGGATATATTTCGCAGAGACAACTCCTCTAGGTCAGGGCATAGTCGAAGAATACCTAGAACTATGCTGGTCGAAGGGGCAAATGAGTTAAAATACCCGCCTAAATGGAGGACTCGGAGGTTAGATATCAGCCTTTGATCCCATCCGAAATGAAAGGAGGTGAACGAGCAGGACAGCAACCGCGGTGTATGACCCTTGAATAGAGGAAGTAATGGCGACGAATACGTATCATCCTGCATCGAATGATGCACATGTATCGATAATGTCTCCAAAAGAGGGGCATCCTCTTGGCATCGTAGGAGGGCTGCGTGAGCTTGAGGGCGATTGGGAACGCAGAGGCGGAAAGTTCTTGTCCTCCACAACGCAGGGCGAATCAGATCCATCGCTCTGATCACCTGTTCGGTGACGCTGCTCGTGTACTCCATTCTTGGTCCAAAGTTGATAGAGATGTCAAGTGGACATGACTTTGAGCGCAATAGTTTCCGTTGTGCCTTTTCGAGAGAGTCGTGAGCGCTCACAGATATCTTCGCCCACAGGGTTGGGGTATTGAGTGCCACTTCTGACCAGTGTCGGCTAAACCGTGGTAAATTCAATAATCAATTAACACCACGCGGACAGAGCATAAAAAGAGAAGAGACGCACCAGACCAGCATCAAAGTTGATACCATCACAGGATCTTCATCCCCTATTCCCACAACTCCCATAACGAAAATCGACGATAATAGTTCAGTGGGAAGTCTCAAAACGGGCGATTGTAAGCGGACCGCTCGCTCGAGATGGGATTCTAGTTCGTGTCGTCGGCTCATCAATGTCGCCATCCTTGTATCTAGAGAATTGATAGCTTCACGGAGAAGGGGGATTGATATCGGTGCGCTACGTGAAATCCTTCCCTCATCAGCGGACAAGGCTCGACTCCTTGGTGTTGGGATAGATAAATGAGGTCCTTGGACTGAAGCCCTCCTTCGTGATGATGTGGTGAGCGCATTGAAGGGCATATGGATTGGTGGAAAGGATTATAAAGTAGGAGCTCCTTAAAATAATGGAATGGAGAGGGTGCCCAGCGCTAGCTTTATATGGTATGTGCGGCGTGCTGGAAACGCCTCAAGACCTGCCAATTCCCTTGTTCACCGAGAGTAGATCAAAAGTTGCTTTGTGGACCTACCTTGGCTATGTTACCAGTCTGGCAGGCGAAGGGAATGGGAACAGGCTTATGGCAACAGAGAGTTGGGACATTCTGTAAAGGTTTATAAAGGGCAGCCCGATCGCGTATTGATAAAGATGTTCCTGCCCAAAGTTCTACCCTTGTGTTTCCGACGCCAGCACGAGGCGGAAAGCATGCCAAAATCTGCATTGTAGCGGGGCAATAGATCCAGAAAAGACTGATGGGTGACCTGCAACGTGGGATAAAATAATGAGCATCCCAACACGAGGAAGGGAACGAGGCATGGTGTTTGGACAAAAGTTCGCGATTGTTGTCGTCAGTCCGCTTACCTGGGTCATCCACGCCTCAAATCTGCCTCGCTACTTACCGCACATACCCATCCGGACGTCAAGGGCTGGCCATAATGGGACAGTGGCAATCTTTCTATTAATGCACAAAACAAATTCTATTTGTCTATCTAAGGTCATCATTGAGTATGTCATCATTGAGATATCTCCCTGCTTGATCTATCAGTGGCACGATAGTAGAAAATCTGGCAAAGAACCTGCATAACGGCATAGAAACACATGGGTGAGAAGAGTTAAGTCCAGATGGAATGCTGACATTCACTCACGAAGGTATCCAAAAACACCGTCAACAAGCTCCCTGAACAATATCCCCGTGAGTGTCGCGCACTGAATTTCAAATAGCAGTAACACACACCTGCCAACCAACCAGCATTCGTGATTAAATACTTCTTTTCGATACTTTTTGCACAGATAGATAATGCATAAGTTACATTCCCAAAGATCGAGAAGAAAAAGAGGGCCGGCGATAGGCCCTCGCATCGTGTTTTGAAATTTTTCGCTGTCATGCAATGTCAGAATGACAACGACGAAAGTGTCATCCGGAATTTCTTCACTTACATATCTGGGGTAGCCGAGCCCCGAGCTTCATATAGAAATGTCCGTGATTAAAACGTTATGAAGCCTCGATCAAGGAGATTAGACATACATAGAGCGCGGCGCTGGTCCATCCCAAGACTTGTACGTCCCAACGAAACTCTTCCGGTGGAACTGGTGTTTGTCCGTCGCTACCCCCATCCCCAACCCACCAAGCCAAAATTCCGACGGATACCACGAAAAACAATGCGCCAGTGTATCGCAGCAGTAGAACGGAGTTTTCAATGGGCTCCACTGTTGGCTGGTTTAATAAGGGTTCTCTCTCGTTCGAGTACAGTGCTTTGCTTCGTTTCCATCGGTAATAGAAGATCTGGCCGAGCAAGGTGAAGTCGCACAGAGAATACTATGTGGAAATGTCACTTTTTGTACTGGACTAGATCGATGAACTTACATAAACCCCAAGGAGTATCACTGTTGGCAATAGTCCTCCGATAATTGCTCCGACGACGTTGGTTAAATCACCCAGGAGCCATATTACAACGAAAATGGTGCTCAGTCCCTCTCCAGACTGCAGCAAATAGTTCTCATAGATCTGGGGAGTAAAGACAATTATCCTTTCAACACACCAAGTTAACAAGACAATTTGAGCTTTGAGAAACCAATAACATACCAGCAAGCAATGGAGACCCAGCCAAGCTACGACGCTTGAATATGATTACTCCTTCCAGGAGAGCGCGAAATCCAAAGACGCACGATACTACTCAAGTTGTCATGTATATCTTGCATTTTCTCTAGAGTGAGAGTGTAAGGGGAAGAGAATTTTGTTTGTGACATTGACGTCCGTGAATTGGATCACGTCACGCGGCATCTGAGAATCTCCCAACTTCGGCGACTCTGAAGAATCTAGCGCACTGACTTATGAACGGACAGGAGGCTTTTCGAAGGCTTGCTAACCAATTAAGGACAACAGGAGGTGGTTCAGGCCCAGCTCCTAAGGGTATCTTTGCCGGTGGTGGTCTCCTCGTGGCCCTGGTTGCTGGTGGGTTTGCCCTGAATGCGAGTCTGTTCAACGGTGAGTAGACTTAGCTCGTTCTGCTTTCATTTACTTACTTTAGTTCCAAAGTTGATGGAGGTCACCGTGCTATCAAATATACTCGGTGAGTGACCTTCGCTTTGTTTCTTCTAACCTTAGGCTAAATAGACATTAGTCTGCACGGCGTAGGACAGGAGGTCTACAACGAGGGAACTCATTTCAACGTGAGGCGATTTTCTACTTTTGGAGACAAGGCTCAGATTTTTATAGATTCCCTGGTTCGAAACGCCAATCATCTTCGATATCCGTGCTAAGCCACGCAATGTTGCTAGCTTGACTGGCACAAAAGGTATGCACACTTGCATAGGCCCTATAAACCTGCTCAAACCCCATATTTAAGATCTGCAAATGGTAAATATTACGTGCCGTGTCCTTTCACGCCCAGCTGTGCATGCTCTGCCAACTATATTCCGGGAACTTGGCAAGGATTATGACGAAAGAGTCCTGCCCTCAATTGTCAATGAGGTGCTTAAAAGTGTCGTGGCGCAGTTCAATGCTAGCCAGTTAATCACCCAGCGAGAACATGTGAGCCTCCTGGTCAATTTCATCACTATCCTTCTAACAGCTGTTCTCTAGGTCTCCAAACTTATCCGAGAGAGCTTGACAGCGCGTGCGCGCACTTTCAACCTTGTATTGGATGACGTTTCTATTACACATGTTGCGTTCTCTCCGGAGTTCACGCACGCTGTTGAGGCCAAGCAGGTACTCCCTGACGTTGAAAAATTCTTCATGCTTGTCTCACAATTTCCAGGTGGCACAACAAACCGCCCTCCGAGCCGCTTTTTTGGTTGACCAAGCGATTCAAGAGAAGCAGGTTTGTTATTTTCTCTAACTACAGGCATTTCGTACTCTAACGCCAATTAGTCTATCATCGTCCGTGCTCAGGGTGAAGCCAAGAGTGCTGAGCTCATTGGGGAAGCTATGCGTAAAAACAAGGGCTTTTTGGAGCTCAGACGGCTTGAGGCTGCTCGTGATATTGCCAATCTTCTTGCAACGTCGGAGAACAAGGTGATGCTCGACACTCAAAGCTTATTGCTTAATGGTAAGCCTGCCCAAACTCAAATCCTTCGAGCCTCTAATCTTAAAACTTATTTTTGTGATAGTTGCTGGGGACGCAAAAGATATCCTTAAAGTCTCATAAAGTAGGACATTAATTATGGTGGCGTGCTTATGGTCTTGAAATTTAATTCACTCTTGAAGTGTACAAAAAACGTTGGGTTGAGCTCTTCAATGCCTCGTTCAGACCTAAACCGGACAATTTACAAGACAACAGCATTGTGCATCGAGCGGCTGAATGAGGTATATTTACAAGGCAAAAACAGTCGAAAGAACAGTACATATCTACTCGCTCATGGCCTCTTCATCATCGTCTCCAGTGTTGTCAACACATCCTATCCTCTCTTCCTCCGTAAGAGCGCCGGGACCTTCTATTTGCTCAACTTCACCAGTCGTAGAATCCCATTTTGCTATCAAGCCTACGCGGAACACCACCAACTTGTGGCCAATTAACTTGAGAAGTTGGGCCTGCTCGCCGGTTAATGGCTTGCCCTTTTTGCACAATTCATGAGGATTAGTAAGAGTCGGGACTCCTTTGTTCATTGAGGTCGTCAATCCTAGTTTCCTCAGCTGCGGCTCTTCATTATGAGGGAAGGGCTCTGGAGGATCTGAATGGTGTCGGAGCACTGGTCCTGTTGGAAGTACTATTGTGCGGCTTGCGATATTGCCTGCACGTGCAAAATCTGCTTGTTTGAAGTCGACAAACCAATCGATTACTTCTTGAGGTGGCGAGTCGGTAAGTAATAAACCGACTTGGCCTTTTATTTGCTTTGGAACGATGAACTTCAACCCTCAAAAGGATAATCAGATACACACCTTGGCAAGCTTGTGAATTCCTGTTCGATGCTCCTCCTCGGGGGTAAGCCCTAGAGCTTTTGCCATAACCGCACCACGGCCAAAGAATATCCGAGCAGAGCTATATCGTCTAGTTGAGTTTCAAAGATAGGGAGCCGACAAGGATACGCACTCTTTCCATAGTTTTCTAACCGTCTTCAGGTGTGCGTTGCGCATGGATCCCACTTCAAATAACCAACAATATCTCCACTTTTCCACATTCTCTTGGAGCTAATAAGAAGCTTATGTTAGTATGAAATGATTTCAACGCAAGACAGTTCACATACCTCCTGCATCATGGCAGATTTCTGCTCCTTGGTTTTTTTGGCGACTTTCGTCAGAGACACTTTTCACTAGTCAACAAAAGCGTTTGGAAGACATTCTTCATTCTCACCAAGTTTTGAGCGCTTCGATCTAGGCATGGTGTTTTTGAAAAATTAGATGGGAAGATTGTCAGGGCGTGAGGCTGGAAATTGAAATTTGAAGTCCGCCAAAAATTATCATCAAAAAGCATTCGATCATAGTAGGTTAGCCATCTAACAACACTATACCTATGGCTTCCCCAAGCGAACTTAAAGCTTTGGAGGATTCCTTGCTCAACAGATCAGGGAATTTTCCATTACACACGCGATTTCGGTCTCTTTTTACTCTAAAATCGTTGAAGAACGAGGATTCTGTCCGCATTATCTCTGCTGGTGTGTAATTGATCTAATCTTCTTTTGCTGAAAGCCGTCAAATATTTGAATCCTAGGTTTACAGGATTCTTCGGCCTTGCTCAAACATGAGCTTGCATATTGCCTTGGTCAAATGAAACTAGAGTCGGCGCTTCCAGCCCTAGAAAAGACACTTCGAAACAAGAATGAAGATCCCATGGTGAGGCATGAGGTGAGCTTTGAATCGCATCTGATTATACTGTCTGTCAGTCCTGACAAAACCTTTAACTCAGGCAGCAGAGGCTATGGGGGCCATCTCTGCTTCTGCATCACTTCCAATACTCAAGGAATTTGTTTCTGATCCAGAGCGTAGCGTTAGAGAGACCTGTGAAATCGCCATCGCAAAAATTGAATGGGATAACTCGGAAGAAGGGAAAAAACATTGGAATAGCCTGAAGGATGGTGCTGTCTTGTGAGTAGCTCTCGAATGTAAAACTGGAACTTGACTAAAACTCCTTAGGCAATATACCTCGATTGATCCTGCTCCCGCGACATCAGGTCTTCTGAGAGGCCCACAAACATCAGACGATGCTTCACCTAGCGTGATTGCGGATATTCAAGCAAAATTACTGGATACAAAACTTCCACTTTTCGAAAGATATCGCGCGATGTTTGCCCTTCGCAATATAGGAACGCCAGCAGCTGTGGATGCTCTGGCTTCTGGATTTACGGATAACAGCGCTTTATTCAAGTAAGTAATGCTCATCATCTCTATGTATCGATCTTATTGTGCATGCAGGCACGAGATTGCCTTCATATTTGGCCAGCTTCTCTCTCCACATTCAATACCTTCACTCCTGCAAGTGTTACAGGACAGCCAAGAGTCTGAGATGGTGAGGCATGAAGCAGCTGAGGCATTAGGGGGAATCGCTACTCCTGAAGTCCTCCCTCATCTTAGGGAGTGGATGAACAGAGATGATGCGCCAAGAGTCGTACGCGAGAGCTGCCAAATTGCCATAGATATGTGGGAGGTTCGTTTTTCATCTAGCCAATGTTTGATCTTGCGCTGACCTGAGTATATAGCACGAGAATTCAGGCGAATTTCAGTACGCAAATGGGCTCAGTTCACCTGCGCCCACTAGTATCCCCGTTGCTAGTGCTTAGATGACGAAGTTAACTCCGCGAGTAGTTGCAGGGGAATGAATATGTATTATAGGCACTATATAGATTCAAAAGGTTTAGCGCTAGGCACTTCTGCGAAACTTGAGCGCTTGAGCTTGAGATCAGATTTTCAAGTGAATTTGAACTCATTGATTTTGAACGCCGGCGCTTCGGTTACTCGATCACTCTTTTTCCAAATTCACCACCCCGACGATGCCTCTAGATGGGCATGATTTCCTTGTGTCCCAAGGATGGACGGGAAAGGGGACTGGCCTTCGTGAGGGTGCTATAAGTCGACCTCTCGCGATTCCACAGAAGAAAAATCTGGCTGGTCTAGGCAAGGATCGCGATGAAGCTTTTCCATTCTGGGACCAGTCCGTCCTTTTCATCCTTTCACCGTTCTCTCTATTCATTTTATCAGTCTTTTCTCTGCAGCTGCGAAGTCTATCCAACTTAAACTATCAAATAGTGACGAGGTATCTACTCTCACTCATTTTCTTTGGAACCGTTTCTGACCTTTGAAAAGTCAGATGAGAAAGACGCTTCAGTACCCGAGATTAAACGTACAGCGACTGGTATCATGTCTAACCGTCGGCCTATAACTGGAGTGTCTGCCTCTGCGTCTACCTCTGGCTTAAACACCCCCGAAGCCACCAACTACCCTCGTTTAAACCTTCTCGCTGTCGCAAAGCGCGATGCTGCTCGCAGCAGTCTCTATGCTAGATTTTTCCGTGGCCCTGTTCTAGGGCCTGATGAGGATCTGCTAACACCTACGACATCATCTGTTGTTTGCAGCGTGCCCGCTGTAGAGGACTCTCCAGTTACCGAGGATAAAACAGCGGACGAGGGCGATGATGATATAGCAAGGAAAAGCAAGAAAAGAAAAAGAAATGTGGATGATGAGGCTGCCAGGCTTCAGAGAAAGAAAGAGAGGAAAGAACAGAAGGCCAAGGAAAAAGAGGAACGCAGGGCACGACGGCGAGAGAAACAAAAAAGTCAAGAGACGGACGAACAACGGACGCCTGATGAGGACTGTGAAACTGACAAAGCTAGAGAGAAAGAGGAACGCAGGGCACGGCGTCGAGAGCGGCGCGATGCTCGTGAAATGGATGTTGGCCTGGAGATGAAGAGGAAAAGGCGAAAACAAGTGTTGGAAGAGGAAGACGAAGATCTGACCTCAGATATGCGAGAGGAGCAGAAGGGGAAGAAGAACAAGTCCAAGACAGTTGACGCTATCACGACCGAGCTGCGTAGCGAAAAAAAGCTCTCTGACGATGTGGACCTCACGGCTACGGATAAAGATGTCTTGGACCACGAGCGTAAAAAGAAGAAAAAATGGAAAAGAGAACAGGGGCTTCCTTCTTCTCATACATAGAGAGCTGTGCAACGCGCTCTTCCTTGGAATTGATACCCATGTGTTTGATAGATATATCAATATCAGTAGAGGGATATCTTGTTCAAAGGCGTTACTTTTAACCGAGAGCTAGGAGAATCTACGACTACTTTGCAGAAAGAAAATGATGTACACAGACGATGAAAATGCAAAACGAGCGGACTCCATAGATGAAGGGAAAAGAAATTTGTAGATATCAAGCGTGAGCACTCCTCCAAGCACTTTGCATTGCGATACGTCTTGCCTGTAAATCAACGGCCGTGAGTGTGATGACAATATACGAGTACATGATACCAAGCATATACCTGGTCTAGGGAGATGGAGCTTTCTGCAAGTTCAATTCGCTGCCTTCCATCCTCGTCCTCGTCCTCGTCATCATCAAAGGATGATCGCAGTGTACCAGTTCTCAGTCCACCGAATGCGGCCTTGCCGCCCGCCAGTGAGAAAGGCGTCGAAGCAACAGCGGTGCCAAAGACGCTAGCCGTTTTCGGGGCACCGAAAGCGGCGAAATCCTGAACCACCTTTCGAGGAGGAGAGCTGGGAGGCTTTGTGGGGGATGATGGTTTGGGAGGTGGTGGATATCTGGGAGTAATTCCATGGCCAACAGAATAGGAAGCTCGATTCGCAGAGGACCTTGATAAAAGATATTTTTCCGTAAAGCGTGTCCCGTGCACCTAGTTAAACTGAGCAT
Organism: Tricholoma furcatifolium; assembly: GCA_018854895.1. Classification (NCBI taxonomy): domain Eukaryota; kingdom Fungi; phylum Basidiomycota; class Agaricomycetes; order Agaricales; family Tricholomataceae; genus Tricholoma; species Tricholoma furcatifolium. The sequence goes on from JABAJV010008552.1 coordinate 53,697, forward strand.
CGTCCAAAATAGATATGACTGGAAATGTGCTCACCCTTTTCAGCAAGGGTCGGGCCTCAGCAAGTGAAGGTGCTTGTGTGAATACAGCAACATTGTGAGTCGCCTCTTCTGAATCTTTGTAGATGCTTTCGATCACGACCTTCTTTGTGCTCTCATTCCGTAGTAGCAACTTCTCGTGCAGTTCACGTGCAACGTCGTCGACACTTTCGTTATTACCGAGGATTCTCTCAGCCACTGCATGGCCGACTTCCCGCACAAGGCGCTCCATGTCAAGATTCTCCAATACACTTGCTACGATTGCGTTCGCAAGGAGGTCAGCAGTCGTCAACGGTAACATCAAGCCAGATGTGATTTGAGTGATTGCTTTGTAGAAATCGTTTGCATACTAGATTGAATGGGTCAATGAAGAGAAAGAAAAGCAATTGGCGACGACTGAACCGAGTATCCGCTGAGAGCAGGTTCGCATGCGACAAAGAACTAAGAAAACATCTCAGAAATGAGCCTGAGGAAAGATCTAAGGATAATACCAAAGGTATACCACGACTGGCCATCTGGCGGGCGAGTTGGAGGGGATCGTGCCCGTCGGGTGAGCCATCGTCGAAACCTGCTCATTAGTGAATTGAAATCCGCCGTACAAAATCAAGTAACACACCATCGCCGTACTCTCCAATCCCATGTGGAGGTGCATCGGCTATAAGTACGACCATCTTGCTTGAATACGGTCTCCAATCCATCCCCAAAACCTCCGCCATCGCTGCCGTCACCGCTTCAGGCCCATCACCACCACCAGAAGCATATAAACTAGACAAGTCATTCTTCACCTTGCTAATGTCGGACGAAAAGCCAAAGTTCTTGACAATGTAGGTATGGTCCTGTGGGGGATGGTCACGAAACGCGACCAATCCAATACGAAGATCTTCTGGGCTCTGCAGCTTCCCGGACTCAAAAATATGTGCACATATCTGCTCGATGTTCCTGGTAGCTGAGGTGATGTAACTTCCTTGGCTTCCTGTGCAGTCTTGGATGAAAACCAGGTCACTGATGATGTGGTGAGTTGATTAAAACCGCAGGTGAGGTGAGTGCCTACAGTGTCTTGTGCCCATCGTCAATGGAGCCCGCCATTTGAGGAGGGTATTGTTCATTGCTCGAAAACTCCTGGGGAGTGCTAGGACCAAGATCCATGTCTTCATCCATGTCGTGACTCAGAACTTGAAGGACAGAAGTAATTGAAACTGTTGAGATTGACTCCTAAGAATGGCGTTAATGTTCAAACAAGTCGGTAGATTACAGCGATAATAGCGTTTACGCGTGATGATATCTGGAAGATGCAGATGGTCAGAAAAGACAAGTTCCAGCAGCGCAGACCTGGCTTTAAAGTGTAGAAGGCACGAGTTTCCAATGATGTAGATTCGGATCTTACAGGTCGGACTTCGGATATCAGTTCCTCTCCTTCCCCGTATTGAATCGTCATACATAGTATGTGGCTATCGGACAGGCAGCCTAATGATGTGCGAGATTGAAGGTACTAATGGCAAGAGTAAGTCTGACAATATTTCTTATCCCGTTTATGTGACATCCTTATCGATTTCCCCAAACCCAAAAGCAGGTCTATCTGATCTGCAAGTGGCGCTACTCGTGCGATAGCACCTACTGTATCTATCTTTCTTCCAATCTCACCAACCATAAATCATCTTGAGATTGAAATGCTCTCAAGCTGACGTTTCCTATGCACAAATGCATGTTGTCAACTTGTTCAGAACGACATAGGGATCTTAACTTTGTTTTGAGTACATATGCATTGACTTTCATTGACTTTAGTCACCAGGCTTGAGTACGGTTTAACATTATGCCGCGTCCGTACATCCGCAAGAACAATCGCAAGTCATTCTTGTGTTATTATGCAGATTTGACACAAGTCTCGAGGATGATCGTGGATAATGGTTATTAACTATTTGACATCTAAATGCTACCGCCTTCCACCAAGAAACCAACTTGACAGGTACGAACCCCACCCAGAAAGACCTGGTCCTCCTGGCCGGTATAATGTCCGATATATCATAATCAATCCTGCTGTACATCCTCCTAACACTGCGGTCACCGTGACATACATTCTGAGTCTCGCAGCAGCTGTCATTGCACGATCTGCACCTCCCGGTATTGATGAATGACTGTAACATGTATTTGAGTCGTAAGATGGATATTTGATGAATTATTACTGCTACACGCACGGATTCATAGCAATATTGCAGATCGCATGGAAGACATCTGCAGTTTGGCCTATCTTGACACTCACAGCAACAGGGACTTGGAGCCCTAATCGCCTGCAGTAGACATCTGGCTGTACTTCGTGCCTCTAAAAATTACATCAGTTGACAGTTTCACGGAGGGAAGAAAAATACAAACTTGTAATGCGAGATCCAGATCTGACTTTGTGGCAACAAAGAGAGTTGGTATATGATCCAGGCTGTATTGTTGCTGCAAACAGTATCGGTTAAAAAATGTCATAACCTCCCTTAGGAGTGACGCACCCGTAAATTACTGATGTATGAAAACGAATTTGTATCACTAGAATCATGGACGTAGATTATAACGTCGACCATGTCGGTTTTCTTCGAATTCCGTAGAGTCTCCGCTTCGTATCTTGACCCAAATTCTTGGAGCTGGAAGAGTATAAAATGCAAGACGTACATAGAGCTCAAAGCATACTCACCACCAAATATTTCTCTGCTCCGTCGATATCGACTGAATTTACCACACTGATCACTTGGCTGGTTGGTTCATATGATTTTTTCCCCGTCGGATCTGATGTTTCAACAAAAGGCTTTCCAGCAAAAGCTCGCAGCAGTGACGTTTTCCCAGAACCAGCTGCGCCAATGACATAAGCCAAGAATACATTTCTTGTAACTTTGCCTTTGCGACGATCAATTTTTCTCGCTCGTGTTATTTGTAAAGCATCAGTCCTTGGTTCATCTGGGTATCCGAGGTAAGCGAGATATGCCAGAGTAGTCTTGTGGTCTAAGAGTGTTGCCATGCTATCAGGTATTTTAGTCCTTGGTCAGACGAACTATAACTTGCGTTGAGAACTAACCTCCACTGCGCCAACCAACCCTGTAATGTTACTGCGCCGGAGTCATCGGAGAGCGTAGTATCAGGAAAGTTTTGAGTAGCCCATGGGTTTCCTGGAGAAGTGCTAAAAACTTCGTCTAGTTCTGCCTTTTTAAGTGCACCGTCCTGATCCTAGGACAAGTCAAGCTCAGGCACTGCAAAACAAGTATGAGAAAGAAATAACCTTGTCAAATGTTTCGAAGATATCTGTGAAGAATTGGTATCCAAGCGGGCTAAGCTCTACGGAGCAGTCTATAGGTACATCGAACCTGAATATCGCAAGTCAACTTTCGAGGTATTTTGGAGAAGTCTGTGACATACTTGGGCGACAAAAAACTTTCCGTTAGGCGAAGATCTTCTGCATAGCCAAACCGACGAAGCACGGTCCAAGTGGTTTCCAGGCGTCCCCGTTGTATAAAGATAGTGTGAAGATATAGAAATCCTGCCTCTGTCAAACCACCGTCTCGGACACCACCTTCTGCGTGCTCTTGAACCATTTCTTTTATGCCTTCTAGCTCTTGGGCTTGAAGCGGCGCGTCGAAACATTTCCGCTGCCAACAGATTATTCAAAAAGTTCATTTACTTGTGCATGGACATTTACTTGAAATTCGTTTAGCTCCGACCCATCTAGAATTCCGTCTTTGTTGGCGTCACAAAGGTTAAATATCCGTTTTAGGGCCGCAACGCAAGCAGGCTTTAGAATCTATTCAAAAATTTTCAGCAGGAAGCGCAACGAGTCGCTGAGGGTCGTACATGATCGCGCGAATCATAGAGAGGCGCCGTTGGATGCAGTACCGCCTTTTGCGCAAAATAGAAGACTTCCGACACATTCAAGGGTGTTTTGGCTGAACATTCCACACACGTTTCAACTTCCTGAAAGGATTAAAGTCAGAGCGGGAATGGAGATAGCACCGCAATATACTTTAAATTCACTCATAATAGGAATAATTTCCTCCTCTAGTGCTTCATTCGTAACTTGACCACCTCGCAAATCTATTTTGTTGCCGACTAGGATAACAGGAACCTAGGATATGGTTAGCAGACTGAATGATCAAAAGACACCTTCATTACATTGACGCCTAGTTGTCGAAAGTGAGGAAGCCAGTAGGCAGGGATTCGATCGAAAGAGTTGGGATTGTCTATGGCATACACGACACAGATGACATGTGCCTTTCGAATTTCTGATTCTAAATGTGATCGATCCTGAGGGCCAGCTGTGAAATTCGCTGTCAATAGGAGACACTGTAGAATGCCTGGTCATCTTACCACCAGAATCGACAATATAGGTAGTGACGTTCTCTGGGGTGACTTCAGGTGGAATGGTTACCTCGGGCACAACATGTTGAACCTGAAACAGGAACAGGTGAGCATAGAAGGAGGAAATAGTGCCATATTACAACGTACGTGAGCCACGAAAGATTCTTTGATCAACGAGGTGACTATGGTACTTTTGCCGACGCCCTCTGCAAGAAAATTAGGCAGATATTGTGAAGCCAAAAGAAAGGTTTATTACCATCTCCGACAAGAAGAATGCGCACATCTCGCCGCATAACAGTTAGAGCGCGCCGGGTAATAGGAAGTTGGACAAGCCGTTGAGTATGCGTTGCAAGCGTTACACCATTTAGACATCGGCGAAAGTATTCCCACGTGACAATGGCTGCATGATGTGCGGCACGCCTGACGGTTAATCATCCTTAAAATGGCCCATATCCGTTGGGGAAGACTGTAAGCAATCGGGTTTCGTGATCCCTGGACAATTTACTTAAAGACCTAGGACAGGAGGGCCCATCAGTTCCCATTCCTAACATCCGCCTAGCTTTATGTTGTTTACTGCCCTGCCTACCGATATCTTAATATTAATATTGGAGACCCTCGCTGTCCAGGACCTTGTCGCTCTTGCGCTGACTTGCAAATCCCTGAATTCCTGGGTATGTCTTGACCTCTTTGTATGCCGGACCGAATCTTGATTGTTTTCCTGTCAGGTCGCGGAGTTTGGCTGGAAGGCTTATTTGAAGGGCCATCCGCGGCCTTCCTTCAGCCTCTCTCAGTCGCGTAAAATCTGGTCTGCACATGCGCAAGTGCATTATAACTGCCTCTCAGATCGTTCATGGTCGCGTTCGGAGTTTGTTGCCCGACCACTTTCGAAACCTTGGTCAGGAAAAATGCAGCCTGTCATGGCCATCAGTCCCTCTAGACTCGTAATTGCCGCTGGTTCTGGCCTATCATCTTATGGTTTTGGGATATCTGGGCATGGAGAAGCACCGTCAATGCGATTTGAAGGATCGTATCATTTTGCACAATTCAACATTATCACCAGCATGACTTTCATCGAAGATGGAGGCCTCGATGAGACGTTGTGTCTTGGGTTTCAAGATGGTGCATTGCGGCAGGTATCATTGAAGTTTCATTCGGTTGAAAAACCGGCGTTGAAATCTTTGGGGGTAGTGGAGAGCTCATTCTTGCAGTTGCGGGGTGGGGAGTATATCGAGAGCTTATCTTCGGAACAGAACGTCCTTCTTACACTATCGTCAAGTGGAGCTGCTACCTTAACAAACCTGCATTTTACTTCGACCCAATCCGAAAACGTGTCCTTGAACGCACGTAGTTGGACCTCGCATCTTTGTCTGGATAGTTCCGGACCTTACGCTGCTTTTGGCACGTCTTCCACCCAACCTTTGCGAGTCTATTCGATTAGAAACGGTGGATTCTCGACATCTCCTACCGCAACTCTTCATGCCCACACAAATTTGAGTGCTCATGCTGGCAAGCGAGCTTCAACTGCCGTGTATGGGATTTCTCGAGCCCCTCTTTCATGCCCATGGGGCGCATCGCCCCAAATTTTGGTTTCAGCCTGGTTTGATGGACATGTACAATGTCACGATTTACGATCCTGCTCCCGCGTATCGTGTGGAGCTACCAGTGGGGCGGCCCCTCTCAACCCAGTCCTAACTATGAAGGACCCTATGCAATTGGAATCATTTTATTCTGTTTCGTGTGGCGGAGGCAGCTCCAGCCATGTAGCCGCTGGTTCTGCTCGCCATAGCGTCGTCTCTTTTTGGGATCTCCGTTTTCCTAGCGCTGGATGGAGCGTCCATGCTCCTGGAAACGATCCCTCCCCAGTATACGATGTCATCCTTGAAAGCTCAAGGTTGTATGGAGCAACTCAAAGCCGTCCTTTTGTTTATGACTTTGTGAGTGCCTTTTCATACTTCATTTGCCAATATTGAATATATGCTAGGGGTATGGTGTCAACTCATCAACTTATCCTGAGTTACCAGAAGGTCGAGGAATTGACGGTTTGAAGAGAAAGAAGAATACCAGCCGTTTTGGATATTATGTCACAACATACCGCCATAGAGGCTCCTTCAACGACATTTGAATGGAATGAAATTATATACCTTCGTTTCTGTCTCGATTATGAATCTAAGCAAGTACAGGTGTCAATATTGTTTCGGACACCCCTTCAAATCTCGTTGAAGGAGCCTCTAAACTTCTGAGTAGCGCAGATTATACTACGTGTCTTTTCTCAGGCTCCGGAACTAGCAGAAAAATGTATTATGGATTTATTGTTGGTACGCGTCTGAAGCGCGACGCGTCTTTAATGAGATGTTTGTGCAAGCATTTTTGATGATGTCTACCTTCCCGACATAGTAGCATACAGCAGACTACAATTTAATACAAAGAACCCTTACTCTCTTCGAGAGTCGGGGTTCCTCCTTTTCTCAATCTTCAATGGAGAGTGGTACCCCCAACCCATCCACACTCCAGGCTTTTACTCTAGGCCCATCTCGGTCGGTGGCCGATGGGGCTCTCCCCGTTACAGTCACCGAGTGTGTTCTTCTTAGGATTCCAATGGCTCTTCAAGTTCAAATGCAAGGGTCTGTTGAAGCCTCGGCCAATGGCACAAGTCTCCCACCAACTTCAAACTCATCAAGCCCTCAGCATTTTGCTTTCATACGTTCAGTGCAGGTGCAGCCATTGCCGAATAGCCCTTTCTTACTTGAGGTGTACCCCGTCGTCTCTTTTACCAGGACTGAAGGAGCTGTTGCTACGTATAACACCCTCGCACCCAACATCAGAGCTTTGTTACTTCCGCTTCCCCCTTTATCTGCCAATCTCCCGACACCTGTACTCTTTGGACAACCACTTGATTTAGGAGGCTGGTCCTTTTCTCGCCCTTCATTTTTGCTTGTCAATCCGCAAAAATTTATTATGCCTTCTCATAGGCCGGTGAGTCTTGGTTGATCAATGGTTGTTTCCTTTATTTTTATTTATTAAATTCAGTTTAAACGAATGGTTCCTCCCCATGTAATACCGTTCTCGGAGTTGTCCCGGATTGAGCAATATCTACGACACCTGCGTTCCATACAAACCAACAATACCACTAGTAACTCCCATCCCCCTCTCAACGATGGACCTGATAGGGTAGGCTCTAACCTTCAACGTGGGCAAACCGGAGATGGGGGAGGACAGGTGGACTCCGCAGCATCATTGGCGAACAGCTCCCCTACCCGCATTGATCCCGCAGGGGGACAGGAGAAGGCTGAGGCAGAGTTAGATTTGTCCTTCAAGACCCAAGGTCTCCTCGTCGCTTCGGAAGGTGTCGATGCGGATGCAGAGGATGCGGATGCTACTTTTCTCGATGACCTCCTTTTATTGGCCTCCATCGATCCAACAATGTGGATGGGTGAGCTGAACAAATATTTGCAGGAAGAAAAGAAGGAGAAAGAGCTGTTGCAGAAGGAGCAAGCAGCAAGATTAGCTCACTGGCGGGAAGATGTGGGTCAGCATACCATGTGAAAAATTTCTACTGCACACTGTACAACTTGTTGACACGAATAGATTTCCTGTACCATTCCACATTATTTCTCCCTAATCCCTTGTAGTACATGAACAGCAATATACATTTTCTTATACAAAGTGATCATTGTACATGTGCTCAAGCACTGTTTGCTAGATATCGGAATGCAATGGTCCACCATAAAGTTTCCTATCTCCGTGCCATATCCCTGTTCCCAAGAGGATGGCAGTAGAGCGAGTGCAAAATCAGTCTCGCAATTCTTGGCATGGTTCCATGGTAGGATCGAGGCAAAGCCTGCAAATGCATCGGTCGCGAGTTCCTCGACAACACAATACATGACAAAAGCGCGAATAAAAGACAAGATACTTTCAAATTTGTCTTCAGCTCAAGGTACAATGGGCCCTTCTGAAAGGTAGATATCAGACTCACAAATGCAAGCATTAATTATTACATGATGTACAATGATGTGTCACTCTTAGATCTTATCCATCACGACTCTGATAGTCGTTTAGTTCGAATTTGCACTCTGAGTACTGAAAGGGTAGGCTCGCATTTTGTATGTGGCCACATTATGCATGACTCCATGTCCGAAAGTTGTTTGTACAAAACAGGATGAAATGACACAGCGATAAATATTCAGATGAGAGAATGAGATGAATGCGAAAACATGCGAAATGAATGGAAAATATAATGCCCGAAGCCAAAGGAAGGAAAATGCACTAGAGATTATAGAATGAATGCAGGAAGGTTGGTACAAGTAGTGTGTTATTGAGATGACGGTCCGTTTTGTGATTGAGAACGAGTGGTCCAGGTAAATAGTTGCCTTATATCGCTAGTTGGGGCAGCATCTGCCGGTTGTCTTGGTTCGACGAGCAGGCTGAGCAAGGTGACATTAATTCATGCATGAGATGTAGCAATTTTTTCGCAGGACATACCTGCGACGGTAAAGATCTTGCAAATCTCCATGGTGAGAGGCTTTCTCGAAGGCATCAGTTAAGTATTCCTGAACCTCGGGTATGGCCTTCAGATTGTAAGGAACTTGAAACCGTTGCATATCTGCAGATGACGTTTAAATAACTGGGACATTCATTAAGAGCAAGACACGAATACCTTGAACTATGCGGGCCAGCTTATGATATTTATTGAAGTTCAACAGTTTTTTACTTGGATTTATAGGTGAAGCTCTGTGTGAAGGATTGCCTTCACGACAGAAAGTGAGATCTGTGAGATAGAGGCCTTAAAGCAAGGTCAGCACAAGCGAAAGGCATGGAGACAAGGCGCACCTAAGAAGGGAACTGCAGGCGGCGCTGTGTTTCGAAGTTTCGTTCGATATTCGTGGTAATTGCGGCTGTGATCTGCCAACCGTCTCAAAGATTCCATGTGGGACTTGTACTTCTGAGGAATGCCCTGTTTGTGTGATGAGGAGACGTCATTTCTGCAACGAAGCACTGAAACTTACGAGCCATGTTTGATGTAAGCGTGAAATTGTCGATGAATCGAGGGCAGCCAGCACCGATCGCGCGGTGCTGTAATTTGCTAAAGACGTACATCGCTAAAAATTGTTAGACGTAAGATACAAAGCAGCTGCCAAATCACTTACGTCTGCAAGCTTGATGAAAAATCTGACCAAGGTCGTTCTCTTCTTCAGGTCCAGCTCGTTCAGAATGCTTTCCGCAACCCAACCTGTTATCACGGTGCTCAAAGAGGTGACCGCTTTGACATTCACCGGCGACTTTGTACCCTCTGATCCCATTTCCAGGACCTCTTCGGGTTGGATTGCACAGTATAGATTGCACTCCATAATAGTCAGCTGCCTCGCGAGTTCTAGAGCGTCAAAGTCGGTAACAACGATAGATGTAAAATCTTTCTTTCGGAGGGCGACAAGTAAAGTTTTCGTCATCGTTGGTCGAGGCACCTCCGATGTCAAAAGGATGGCTGATGGGGGATTGATAGACATTCCTGGATCACGGCTTCGATCACCCTTCGGGCCAATGGCAAAGTCTGTTGTTTGTCGTCGAAGGGCGATCAGCTCCAACATGCGTTGAGCGGGGGCAGGGAAGTAGAGCATTAAGTCATTTCGTGCGAATAGTGTCAACGCTGGCAACGCAGAATCATCAACGCCTGGCCGCCAATAAACCTCGACCCACGCTTTGAGCAGGTTGAAGCAACGAAGGCGTAAAGGGAGGGCTTTAAGTTGGAGCCACGTATTGAGCTCTGCCTCTGGAAGTCCCTTTGGAGGCTGCATGTTGAACCGAGTTATGATAGTCTCCAGCAACTCCACAGGGGAGGAAAATAGCCTAAAAGTCAGGAAAAAGACTGCAGAGAAAGCTGTATCCGCGACGTTATCGTGAGGCGTTATCTTTTCCACTAATACCTCAATAGTAGCGCCAACTAGATGACCTTCTGTGTTGTATGCCACATCTTCCGGTGAATAGTCGTGCGACAGCATCCAAGCACTCGGGTCTTGCACGTTTAGGTCAAGAGGTTCTTCGTCATACACCTTGCCATCAGTTCCTTGTACACTACCCTCCCACGATGTTCCGTCGTCCGTTCGAGCTATAGATGCTGGAGAAGGCAAGTCAGGCTCGACTGTGGCGCGGATGAGATTTTCAAACGGAGGAGGTCGATGTTTGGAGTCGTCGGGGGTAGTTACAGCGGTGTCCACAGATTGCAATGAGGATGATTTGGAAACGGAACTCTCCTCTGAACTCGAGGACATATCTCGGGGTCTCCGAACTGGCGATGGAGTCACTGCTTGGATGGTAAGATCCTCATCATTTATTCCATTCGCCGGGTACCCTTGAAGCGCATTCATTGCTGTGGTTCTAATTGACTGCAGTCTGGAGAACTTGCTGGGAGTGACAGGGTGAGATCCGTCTTCTCCACTTGGAAGATCGATGATGAAGGGTCGTTCGCCAACCGACCGGTTCAAGCACACTTTGACTGCGGCTACGCAATCAGCACCAGCCTTGAGAGCATTCGTGGCAGACCGCAAAAGACTTTGCTTCTCCTGCTCCTCTGTCATGTTTGAAGGAAGGGCCAATGTTAAAAGGCGGACAGACTCTGCAAGCGAGCTGGTGACATTGTATAATCCATCTTTGGCAAGTTTCAGGTTCCCCAGTCGGTTTATGGGAACGTCTGGATGCTGCATGACTGCTTCGACTATGGTCAATAACTTGCATACCATTTCCACTATCTCCCTGACGAGGTCGTACAGGTGTCCCGTACTTGATGCATGTGAACTGCGAGAATGGGAGTGAGCGTGTCCAATGAACGCCGCAATCGTGGATAGGTATTGATCGTGCGTGAGGCGTAGAGCTTCCATAACCTGGGCAGTCGTCGAAGGGCCTGAAGGAAATGGCGGAGCAGAAGAGGAATCCTGGGAAGAGATTGATGACGATGATGAGGTGCTACTGACTGACAAGGCGCCGTGTCGATGTCCAAACCGGTTTTGGACATAACCTTGCTCATTCGGTAACCCAGAGGGTCGCTGGGGCAAGACACGGACTGCATCGGATTCATCATCTGTGGTAGTTGCGGCTCGCGCTCGGAAGTTGCCCACGCCCATGGCCTGTTGAAGACTTGATTCTGTTGCCACAAGATCTCGCGCATGCATCCGGCCTTGTGTGGGAGTTATGTCGTTGGGCGAATCCCCCCCGTAAGATATGGGAGGTGTGTCAAATGAGACGTTCTGACTCCACGACGGACTCTCAGTGTCTGTGGACGGCAGAGAATCTCGTTGGTTGGGGAGTTCGATACCAGATTGACCTGCAACAGTCAAGAACCTCCGAACATTGGCAAAAACTTGTCCGCCCAGCCTAAGCATGCTTTCAACCTCAACTTCCTGTTTTTGACTGTCGGGATTTCCCTCAGAGGCTTTCTTCGCCTGAGCAACTAGATTAGCAAGGACGGATAGTATTCGTCTGCGTTCTTGAGCTAGAGGCGGGTGTTTTTGTAGGACGGGCGCATCCCGAACGAGAGTACCAGTTGCAGACAGTATAGACCGGACACAGGAGATGATACAAGCTGTGGAAGGTGGAAAATGACCCCTGCGGTTAGCCCGTACGGCGCTTTGAAGTAATGAGAGACTGTGCAGAAGAGGCACCATCAGTGCAGGGCAATACGAGTCAATATCTTGACCAAGCGGCTCGACAGCGACAGAAGGCTTCTTGGGACGTCGAGAAACTTCGGTAGATTTCGTACTACTCCATGACGCCACCGATGCCGATTGAAGATGTCCTCGCTTCCAGTTTATATGTAAGTTTGCCACTCTTCGGACACCAATCAGATACTAGAAACTTACCGACTGGCTGCTTGGCAGTTGTTCCTGGGTTAGCGACTCCACTTCTGCACTAACATAGTTGCTCGGAAACCATCCTCTTCTTCCTTCAAGTTCTCCATCCCACCAACCACTTTGATCTCTATTCAAGACATGAATAGTTTGCCCAGCTCGAAATGATAAGCAAGTGTCATTGGGAGGTTGCGGGGCATAATCGTGCATAGCTAATACGTATTCAGACTTGAATCGGACAGTTGCATCGATATCGAGGCTAGAGGAACTGTGAGATCGGGCATGGCTCCACTGAGTATTAGACGTGGAGTGCGAGGCAACATGAAGAGTAGATGGCGAAGTATCAGCTGAAGTAGTTTGAGAAAGTGAGGAGGTGGAGGCGACCGATGCACTACGAAACCTATGAGCTGGACGCGGCGACTCTCGGGGCCCACGCAAGGGAGAGCGACTCCTAGCCTTGCGAGTAGGCAGCGAAGCGGGAGTGAGGGTAGGGCCAAATTTTGCATTGACTTTGAGTTGAGATGGATACATGAATAAGAGCACTGGTATATGTCCTGAGTGGGTAACTGATAAAAGCAGTGAGATAGCAGATGGTGGACGGCAACAAAAGCCGATACTACCTGTGTGGGTGATGGTATATTATGTTTCCTGTAGCGAGAATCAAAACTTGCTCAGACGAAGGGATGATATGAGCAATGGTATCGAGAGTCTTAAAGGTCGTAACAAGTTTATGGCGAGTATGTTCCGGAGTCGGCGTGAAAAAGATTGCGGCCCGTAGACAGGACGGGCCACTGAGCACAGGTGTACAAGTACAAGAGTAGTCCAGGAAGTAAAATATGGAAATGATGGCCTAGTAGATCCCAATCGCAAAGAAATAACCGCTCAGGGAGACCATGGAACGATGGTGCAAGGAACAAGCCTGACTGCCCTGCACAACAACTAGTACTAATCACACGGCATCCTTGTTCAACTTGGCACAACATGGGTAAATACCACTATGTATGTCTTCATCAATCTAGAAATTTATCCACTTTCATCATTTAGCTTCACCCACACAGTTCCACAGATGGGCCACAACTTATAACCGGAAATAAGAATGAATTCGGTCATGGATGGAGGTCATAAACGCCCAACAAAAAAAGTGGTATGGTTATCAGTTGATGCGTTTTACCACGTGATGGTGATGCAGTGATGGGCGCCGACGCGACTCGGATCCCTCTTGACGTTGACCACCCATGCCTGGTGGCACCGTTAATCCTTCTGGCTTATTGGCAGAATCACTCGCGACTTTAGTTGCGGGTTTCTCGAAATCGGCTCATCAGGCTGTACGTTTACTCTGCACTCTAGTTAGATTCATACTCACGCGACTCGTAGTTCGCACACGTCGAGAGCCAGGCCAGGCAAGATGTCATACAGGCCCATACTGATGCGCGTGAGGCGCGTGTTGAACGTGACAATGCAATTGAAGCACTTCATGCCTCTCAACTCCAAGTTCAAACCTTGCAAAGAGAAGTTGCAGACGCAAAAGCTGTTGTATGTGTACCCACTCTATCGTCTTTCGTGAGCTGAGAGAAACGCTTGTCCAGTTGAAGCAAACTGAACTATCTGTCTGTGGTCTCAATCTCAGTTATTGAGGATCATCTCTTATCCTTTCATTCCAGGTATCCCATCACAAGGAAACAAGCGCACATCTACGCCGCGAAGCAACGCAGTGGAAGGACCAGTCTCTTAATTGGCAAGAGCATTTTCTTCGGGTTGAGAAGGAAAAATGTGCTTTAAAAACGACGATCGAAGAGCTTATAGCCGAGCGAGCCCAAGTTTGTTTCCATTCTTTCTTGTGTGCCGTGTTTGAACTCTTCTTCATCAGTGGACTCACCCCCCAACTCCTTTTACCCCCAACCATCCAGCATCGGATGATTTTAAACCTAAGCGAAGAAGCATATCGACATCCTCCCGCAAACTCCCAATCAGCCCGCCGGACGTTGACGTACCTGCTTTCACCATTCTTCGCAACCATTCCAATCGAGCCACGAAAAAGCCAGTTAGACCGCTAAAACAAACAGAGACTGCACTAAGACAGTCTCGATACTCTGAAGACCCTTCGATTTCTGATCACGCTGAAGATCGCCAAAATGATGACAGTCCAACGCGAGCAAATTCGAAAACGAAGGTTATCCGTCGAGTTCATGCGATTATAGATGTTAAACAAGAGTCGGACGATGAACACGAACAGCTGGCGGCTGCTGACGAGACCGTCATGTCATCTTCCAAAAGATGTGTTCCACCAAGAAAGCGAAGAGCTCTTAATTATGATGAACATGATCCCTCTGACGAAGAGAACACGTCGGCGTTTCCGAGTGATCAATCTTATGTTGAAGAAAAAGAAGAAGCGCAAGATATCGATGAAGACGAAGATGACGAGTTGATGCTTGGGGCAGATGTCAGTGATACAAGTCTTAATACTAGATTCGATTTGTTGACAGTCAGCTTAGGACGCTGAATACAGCGAACCAAGCAAACATCCAAGGAATTCTCTTGGCCAATCTTTTACAGCGTCCCCGAGCAAAAAGCGTAGACTTACTACGAGACAGGACAAGGCAACTCGACGAAAGACTTGATACAGTTTTCCTATTTTCTGCCTCCTGCTTTGCTTTCTGCTGTCCGTGTCATCCCCCCATCCAATGGTTTTAAGTTATAACTGTATATACAACGCAATGTGTTGCTATTCAACGCATTGACTTATGTAGTAGTAGTACATGCCAAGTTATAGACGTGCTAAGCAAGTACCTGACTGAGGCCCAACAGCCGTTCAGAGTTCGTTCTCTTCTTTTACATCACCTTGCCGCCATAGCCAGACCCGGTCGAAGATCCCCCTGACTTCTTAATGGCACGACTCGTTGCGAAGAGAATTCCATCGAGTAGCGACGCAACGGTCAACACACCTCCAATAATTGCGCAGGTTCTAAAACATTAGTTCGTAAGTCACAAACGAAATGAATAAATAAATAAAATTTCATACGATGTCACAAAGTGAGCAAATGCCTGCCGTGTGTCTGAATGAACAACGAGAATGGGAGAGATCTCGAAGTTGAAGAAGGCGCCTATGTTCGACTGGTCAGAGATTAAGAAGTTGAAAACCAAATGATAACATTACCTGGAACACCGTGAACACCATGCTGCACATGAACTCCATTAGCATTTCCTTGACTACCTTCAGTCAAGTCGCGTTCGAAGGAGGTTGCACTGTATTGATGTGTGTTCACCTAGTAATTAAATGAGTAAACTTAAGAATCATGCACGAGAGAGAACGCACTGTTTGTCCATCAGCAGTATGGAACCGGGTGGATACCACCTTGAGGAAGTACTGGAACAAGTATTGAGATTTGGTGGTCTATGGTTCTTGTCAATATCTTCGCCAGAGGAAAGAAGATGCGAAGGATATACTTTTGCGTTGGTGTTATCCAACGGATCTGCACCAATGCCTAGTCTTTGCTTCATCACCTTTCCAGCTTCTGCTTTCCAGTAGTCGTATTCATCATCGCCTGTGCATGCATGAGTGAGAGGTAAACATGTAATAGGCAAACGATGCATACCTTGAAATGCGAAGTGGTGAATAATATGCGAGAAATCATGGCGACTACCGTCGTCCCTAAGGTATGGGACGAGTTCATAAACATTGCGAGAATTCGTTTGGAATGAGCGACCAGGAGAGAAATGAATATTGCCAATAACTTTGTTAACGCGAATCCTGCCTGAAATGTTGCATCCTTCATTCTTTTGATCCCTCAGCTTTTCTGCCCAGCCTTCTTGTTTACACTAACAGGAAAGGGCTGTTAATGGAAACGATTGGAAAAAATGAGTAAAGTACGCACTTGCTCAATAGCATCTGGGTTAGAGAAACTCCATCCTCGATTAACATATGCCGTGCGGACATCGTCGCAAGTATTACAGCATCCACCATCAGGCTCAATACCACCATAACATGAACCACAATAGCCATCCTTCTTCTGGTCGTTCATTTTGTCTAGATCGTTTCGCAATTCTGCACTGAATGAATTCGGAACCATAACACCGTGGTCATCCAACCGGACCTTCAACACATTGTGCGACACATCCCGTTGGAGCTCCCCACTGATATCCATAACGTCCAAGCTGAGAACTGTTCAAATATTAGTAAAATTCAGCGGCTCGGCCTGAATGCATCCAAACTTACGATAGCATGGAACTCGGGGGAAAGTGACATTCAAATTGACCGTTAGCTTCTCTCCTCGACTCTTGTCGACCACGATTGACGTGTCAATAGTGATTTTTCGATAATCGAGAAATTCCATAGTAGTAAATGCCAGGATAATTGCAGCGGACAGTATAGTCACTGTAGAAGGTTAAGGAACGCGTGGTGCAGTTTAATTGAGTGGAATACACACAGAGAGCACCCGTTCGTGTCTTGACTTTTACATCGTCTGTTGTCTGTCGAGGAATGAGCAATGCAAGGCTGAAAGCGACGTGTCCAACATACCTTGCCAAACGCATCAACCCCCTTGAGGTTGCCAAAGAAACCCTTCGCCATCGCAAGCTCAAGAAAGCTTTAGCTTAGGAGCGGCGGAAAAAGTGAACAAGTGAACTTGAGAAAGAGAGTGGGATGTGTGGATGTTTATGGGTGTGATCGTCATACGTGTCACCTACTTCTAGTCGTTCACGTGGTACGTGGTCATCACAACCACCCACCCAAAATCCCGGACTTTTTCCCTGGTTCGCGCGCATAACTTCTATTAGTATCCATAAATCTTTATATCGTACAAGCGTTAACTAGCGATAAAGTTACTGTATCGCGATCCGGTCAACTCCTTGCTTGACCTTATCAAACAAACTCAATACTCCATCCCTTATGCCATCTGCCTGCACACCAACTCCTTCACCGTTCGACCTGAAGACACCTGAGCCTCCTGGGCCGCCCAAACTAACATTGACACCACCAAGGTTCAGATTTAGGGCAGGTGCATTTGACGCTGATTCCGGCGGAGGCTCATACACCGAAGACGGGAAAGATGTGGCAGCTGAACGGATCATTTCAAGATAGCTGCAAGTCAATTTCAGAATCATCAATGAGGTCATTCAGGAATCTGGAAACATACGAAGAAGAGTTGTGTACACAAGTGCCGCCAAGTAACAAGCGCGTGCCTGCTGCAGTCTGTACACCGCCGCTGGAAGCGGCAGCAGGATCTTGATTGAACAAGGTTACTGTTCGTGCTTCTTCATAGGTCGTTCCGCCAATCATGAAGATGATGACATCCTGAGGTCTTGTCGAGCATCAAAACAGATACGTGACTGAGTTAGGTTGGGGATACACACCTCTGCAGGCCAGCATTTGGCCCAGGCGGTTCGACAAAGGGATAGCTAGTTTCCTTCAGCTTTCCTCGGAAGAGATGTTCCAGGGTTTGTGATAGGTGTGGTGTATGTTGTGTGTAAACATTCTCTACCCCCTGCAAATTGTAGGTCATCAATACTTGGGTTTCTAGTAGCAACCACAAAGCCCTACTTTGAGACCCTTGAGTGCGGAACGACCCTTTGCAAGAAGAGATTCGGTGGAAAAAAGGTCATCCTGTCGCTGATCTGCACCAGCAATATTTAAGACGACATACACAAGCTGGTCATGTTCGGTCAAGAACGGGAAGACACGTTTGAAAATTAAGAAAACTCACCCTGGCATCCTCCCGAGAAATTCCATTCGTCAAGAGGAGGTTTATGAGAGTTGCAATATTACTTGTTTGAGTTGTCTGGTATCTTAAAGCATACAACATTACGATTCGAAGCTTGTGCCAGGGTGTTACGCTAGGATTCGTTATGATGGCTTGTACGCTCTGGACACAATTAGCCTAGTTAGATGCCCCCACGCCCCTTAGCTTAAAAGAAACTCACCCGGAAATCAGCCCCTGCGCTAGTTGCCAGTCCTTGTTCGATTTCTCCAATCTCAAGAAGTTTATCCCGCCCAACAATCCTACTCAGCTCTCCAACTAATGCAACATGCTTGCTAACATTGCCGCCCATCTTTCTGAATTCTGGATAATCTTCGACGAATTTTTTCATATCTGAGATAGAGTTGATAGAAGATGGAGAATGAGCCATGGATCGGGACTGGTAGGATTGTACATAGTCTTTGAGTGAAGTTCCCAAATCGCCGAAGGTTTCAAGGTAATGTGCTTGGAAGAATGGATCCGTGTTTGTAGTGAGAAGTATTTCCTAAGCATTGGTTCAGCAGCATGAATAACAAATCTGAAGGTGGTTGATATTTACCGCCAGCTCAGGCCGAATGTCGGGCACCATCTTCATGTCTACCCTGCCATTTTGAATCCCTAGAAGTTCATGAACCATGGCTTGATATGTCCACTGGGATAAGAGAGGTGTAACGGGGTCATTTCGCCGATCAAGGATGAGAAGTAGAGGCGCGACTTGAGTTAGGCGAAAGTCAAAAAGAGAAGATTCTGCTCTTATTTGGTGCTTTGAAGGTGTAAGGTTGCGTTGTCATTTTATAGAACACAGGCCGCATACCTGGACCTCAACTGCAAGCTTCTTAGCCATACCACTCATTCTCTCGTACCGTATAATCGGTTTCTTCTTCAAGCTCAGCAGAACAGCTGTAAGTCCTTGAACAGTCTGTTGGAGTGCCTTCGTATCCCAAGAATTCGGTGTGGAGCCATATAATGGTTTGGCAGAAGTTGGGATATGGTTAAGGGAGAACAGGCAGGGAAGCAGCGGCGCATAATCTGCGAAATATTCCTAGAGATGCCACAGTCACTCGCCAACTTAAAAGGGAAAGAATATGAGCGCACCTGCACTTCTTTTACAACTTCGTATTCATCGACCTCAGCCAGCCGTTCAATCGCTGTCTTACTGAGAATGTTGCTAAAGTCTGAACACACGAATTAGTTTGAACTATTCGTAAATCCCACCAGGGCATAAAGATTCACCAACTGACACAGATAGTACTCTCCATATTTTGGCTCGCTGAGCTCCGCCTCAAGAGCCGCCAGACTATCCTCGTTGTTTTGAAGGAAACATACACATTTCATATGGGGCATACGATCCCTTTTCTTGTTGTCTATACGGTCTGTGAGATAAACTTGATGGGACAAAAGTGTTGACTGTGTGGCAGCCAGAGATACGATCGGAGTCTTGCAGCAGTGTCAGTTAATTGCACATTTCAAAAATTAGAGGCATCCTACCGTGTGTGAATCAAGAAGAAGGACCTTCATGGTCGAGGGAGTTTCGATAAGTCTGGTGACATATGTCTCCACCGCTTTCACGACATCCATTGCTTCGAAGGATACGTTTCAGAGAACGGAGGCGCGTATGGGTCCACTGCGTAACTGTTGCCGCACTGGCCAACCGTCATTGCTGTCACATGATCTCCTGAAACGCGCTTTAAAGCCCCTATATATCTAAGTACCTCCACCTCTCTTGCCTGGGCAACCCTCCTGTGTTACTTGACATTATCCTCACTTGGATGGCATTAAAGTCCCCGGAAATTTTCTTTTCTGATGAAATAAAGACAGCCCTACAGGATAATTCTTTCGGTATCCAATCGTTTTGCATCACGTCGTCGACCCCGTACGAAGCATTGGCCTCTATTAGGCTTTTGGAAGGGAATGTAATTATTATACAACTCAATATCAACGGTTACACGGTAAGCTGAACTATTTTCTGTACTTCCTAGCTCATTGACCCGCTCAAGGTCGAGCGGAACAGCCTTTCTTCCACTGGAGATTCCTCCTTTGAAAGTCTCGAAAATCTCTTAGACTCAGTCAGTCCACTCTGTCGAGAAAAGCGCCACGAAGTATGGGCTTCAAAACTAGAAAGCTTACTTCTGAAAGCTAGCAACGTATGTTCAAACACAGTATATGTGATCATCTAAGCTTCTAACGATTTCAAAGTGAGGATTAATCATCCTCGGACTTATTCTGTTTTCTTGAGTCGACGACTGCCATCCTTAACCCCTTCAAAGATCCACGAATTAGGCACTTCTTACTACCCGCCATCTCGTCAACTGACACTGCATTAGGTTTTACTACTTATGCAGCCCTCTCAAGCCGTCGTATCACCAGATCCTTTCAATCCTATCTCCTCTCTGTACATATCCCTCGAAAACACATATCCATCTTCGGCGCCGCTTCGAACCTTACGAATCAGATCGCCGATCCTGTTTCTCCTTCTCTCATCTCTGAGGCAATTTGCCCACCATCTATCCATGCTACTCCGTATACCGGGGGAATTCAACTTGCGGTTCTCGCTTTGCTCCCACAAAATGTGAAGAAGGAAACCAACACTAAGACGCTCGAATCCAAACTCGGACAGGCACTTTAATATTCGAGAGATCCTGAGGTTATTGTGAGATGAGCCTTTTAAATTTTTTGCCAAATCGTAAGCACACTGTCGATTGCTTTTGCTGGGAACGAGAACCAAATGTAGCTGACTCACGGACAAGATTATTATATCGAGAGGCATAGTTGCGTGGTGGAAGAGAACGATCTATCAATCCCGAGTCGAGTGACACTAGTCGCATTCCATAAAAATCCAGCATCATCTTAAACGATTTTACAATTCGCTCAAGGATCGCTGGATTGCATTTCATGGCATCAATCTCATGACGTTGCAAGGGTTGGGATTCGAAATTCATCCCATGTTCTTGGATTGGGAATCTGATAAGGGGCCAAGTTTTCATCGTCATTCATCATGAATGCTGTGAAGCCAGCTTACAGCCATTGGATATATCCATGTTTATACTCAAGCTTATCGTAATCTCCTATCCACCTGTTTTGAAGAGGTTGTAAGAAAATGCGTGTACGCAGCGTAAGTTATAAAGTAAGGACAGGAACTCACTGTTCGTGAATCTCGTCAATCAAGCGGTTATCTGGGCGACAGCGAAGAATATTAGAGTAGAACTTATAATTGGCGGATGCATTTGGGTCATCCTCGTTACCCGCGTAGTTGTCCAAGAATTCTCTGACATCGTGAGGAATTGACATAAGTAGTGTGTTACAACTTTAAAAGTTGCTAACCAAAGCTGGGATCAATCAGTGATTGCACTTGCACTTGCACTGTCACTTGTCTGTTCTCAACTCTCACATAACATGAACAGATGACGTTGAAAACCTTACTCCCAACCGAATTTCCCCCTGCATGCCCTTCTTCTAGCTGGCAAGGTAGCCACTGCACAACGCCGTCACAATCGTCGTTTTCTGTGCTATTTTCTACGCACTGCAACCTTTCTTGCTGGATATATAGCAACTGCATATCAAGTGCTCCTGCCAGAATCTTTCGCTGTTATATATCTATGGATCTTCAAAGTGCTGGGAAGGCGCAGGTACATGGAGTTCAACACGGACATTCGATCGTATACAAACAGGCCACTGCCATTACGCAGGATGAGAGATGCGACTTTTGCATCTTTCTGTTAAATTTAAGTTGACGACAGTTTAGGATGTGCGTAATTATATCTAATTTGCCTTTTGGAAGGAAAGCTCGCTCATGGGTGTTTGTACGACAGCAAAGTGAGACGATTATTGGTGGAATTCTCTTGGGAGAAGTCGCTAGAAGCGTACGTCAGAGTACTTTAGTTTCTTTCTTTCTCTATTAGTGCGGGATAGACGTGTGCATTGATGCTTCCTTTACCCCAGACGGTTTTACAACCTCGAAATTCTCACTCAAGTGTGTAATTTGGAAGTCAGGCTATGGTCAACATAGGCACATCTTCGAACTTAAATCAATATCAAAGGTTATGGACCCATGCCACTGGACACATCCTCCGCTATTATATCCTACTTGGTCAAGCTTCTACCACCACCGCCACGATTGGCGGACTTCGTGGTTACTTCAGCCTACCCGCATCACATCGACCTTCCTACTAATTCGAATAACGACAGAAATATCAACTGAAAGACTGGAGGATCCTGTGGCTGAAGCCGTTTAAGGTGAAACTTGGGTCTCGACTAATACTGCTGGGAGATTCTCCGTTGCCTGCCTGGCTTCTACAAGGGTTCTCGACCAGCCAAGATAGAATGGGTCATTGACTCTATGCGTTCGAATATTTCTGATTGTCTCGCCGCTATGCACTTCCCATACGTATTTGTGTTGTATCTTTCGGAGTTCACCATTTCTATCTGTTCTATCTTCTCATGGAAAGCTGTTCAAAAAGCCAAGGAGCATCTGATCCGCTCACAAACTGCAGTGACGGCATGAACTCATGGCAGATTGGTCGCCCTCGATTTGATCCGCCTGTAAACCTCATGTGTATGCTGTACCGTACTGAGGATGCCTTTGGGCTCATCCAATTGTCTGTCGCTGCCATCTATTTTTAGGGTCATGGGCCGATGCAGGAGGTGTGTTATCCTTGGGCATCGGTTTCCCAATCAGGACTGCGACTCGGGAAGAGTTGAACATGAACTGAATATATATATTAAGGATGGATGCATATAGATCCCTCACTAGTGCTCCGAAATCGCACTTTTGATCAGCATTCTGTACCACTTGAGCTGCACATCCAATCGAGAGTGACTCCAGCTCTTTATCATTGTCAGCTCTTTATCATTGTCGGCGCTTTCAAATTGCGATCAACCCAAGTCATGTCTCTTTGACTCATTGACGCTAACCGCCGTCATGTGGTCTCTTTCAACGTGCGATGTACATGTAACATAGTAAGAAAGGGTATTCTTCTGAAAAGGCCCAAGTCTCTTGGCCCGAAATGGGCCGAAGGATGATATGGACCTGTGGCCGTGTACTTTACTGCGGCATTGAATTACGCGCTTTATAGCTTCATAATCAGTTTTCATCTCTAGCCACTGCCTCTTGGAAACGGTCAGCAGGCCCCTCGATCGATGTCATTTGTCTCCTTTGCGGAACATCTCTGAACTCTGGTTGGACTCAGGTTTCATAGAGAGACGATCTGAGACGATGCGTTCGCCTCGGAAAGCTTGGTAGTGCTCATGTTGAAATTTAACACAGTTGCCAGTCTATGGGTGTCTTCGGCAGCCACAACTAAGGCAATTTTTGACATATCTGGCTTCATCTTTATACCATTATCACTCCTAGAAATTTTCTTGCACCGTTCAGCCACACTCGTCATTCCGTGGGCTGCTATGCGACGGCAATGGCGACCATGACAGATATCTAATACCCGCCTAATACTAGCTGCTACTACACTGCTCCTACATATGAACTCAAACAGAGCTTTTTTTCAATTATCCCCGCAATTGCAAACTTCTGAGCCCTATCTCCTCCTGTTGTCACCGTCGGTGCTAAAGTGAAAGAATCTCCAATTTGCATGAAATTCTCTATCATTTTATGAAGAGTACATAATACCTCTCAAGCGCCTCCATAGATTCAATACATTCATACTGATACCCCACAATCACCCAGGAAGCCGGGCATCGGGCACCCTCGAAATGCATATCTGAATACTGATCTCTAAACAGTCCACAGCCAGTCGCCGACGGCCGTAAGCCACGTTTTACACTCAGCGCGCCCGAATGGAGGCGAAGCGATCTTGCGCACAACCCCATAATTCCATGCAAGTCGCTGAATCCCCACCCGAAGAAGGGCATCAGCTGGCATCAGCGCCTATCGTCCCCAAATTGCGTCCGCCTCTCCTTGTTCCTGATTTGGTTGAAGGATTGTATTGCACCGACCTAATTGTAAATAGTGAAGTATACGCTATATACTTACTTTTGCATGTGAATTGAGCATAGGCGGCGGGCGTGGGGCGGCGCAAGGGCTAAACTTGTTGCTGAGGCCCCCTATGCCAGAGTATGCGACTTGACCGCATGTTTAATTTTTTCATGACTTGTTTGAAGTTCGCAATTCCCGCCTTTTCACTCTGTCGAATTTGGATATATTTTTCAGCCTCGAGTCTCTCGTCTTGGCAATGCCGTTCAGGTCAACAAGATCAGCAGATCAAACTTGTTGCTGAGGCCCCCTATGCCAGAGTATGCGACTTAACCGCATGTTTAATTTTTTCATGACTTGTTTGAAGTTCGCAATTCCCGCCTTTTCACTCTGTCGAATTTGGATATATTTTTCAGCCTCGAGTCTCTCGTCTTGGCAATGCCGTTCAGGTCAACAAGATCAGCAGATCCATTTTTCAACATAGGACTACATACAGTGATTGGGCCACATCAAGTATCAAGTGAAGCTTCTAGCTCGAAGTGCCCCCACTTGACCAACAACATGGTGCGTGCGCCTTTAGATCTACCGACTCGGGGACAGGCCTAGGATAGGGCTCGTCGGTCTTGTTCGGCCCAGCATTGGACCACGAGGGAAATTCGCCCATAAACGTTTCGATTTAAAATCAGCCCCAGATATCTCAGGGTTACCCTGAACAAATCTATGTTGTCGCCCTGTGTATCATTATCGTTAGGATATGACAGGGATATGACTTTCCTGACATAGGAGGACGCCTCAGCCTCAGAACTTTGGGAGAGGCGATCCAACCGCGAGACCTGTCACAGGCGGGGTCATTTGGGAGGACCGTCAGTGGACCGCGTCACCCTCACGTTCGTGCCATCATTTCGCCATTATTTCGCCGTACGGGTGTTGTGTCGGGCTGCAATTGATCAATTTGGCCACAAGTTGGATGGTCGGTAGCAGAGCAGAGGATGTGGAATGGGATTCCGATTATAATAACAGGTGCACGACGAGATTTCCCCGTGATATTGCGTGCGTGCGCAGTATCATATGCAGTGTGAGGGACAATAATTGCATGCGCAATGGCCATGGTGTCCATTTCGACCACTGGCTGGTGGCACAAGATCGTTGGGAGGATCATGTTGTGGACAATAAAACAGTCGGCGGAACAAACGTCATAAATCCAGGAAAACAAGAGATGCTCAATCCGCAATGGCCACAATATCAATTTCGACTAGCTGGTGGCACAAGATCATTGGGAGGACCATGTTGATGACAATAAAACAGTCGGCGGAATGAGCGTCGTAAATCCAGAAAAACAAGAGATGCCTAATTGTTAACTAGAACAAGGCGGCCACAGAAGGCGTATCCACTTGAACAATACAAGTTAAAGGACCTTAGATCAAGTAGAGAGAGAGCAGAACAAGAACGCGCCATCTCTCATCACGCCAATCTGCCTCCGCCATCACTGAACGCATGGACGTATGTAGATCATGGCGTGGGCAACGTGGGTTTCTGCCCTGTGACAGGCGGCCCGGACCGTGGCGTGGCGGACATCCACACTGGGGCACCCACCGCTTTGTCCTGCCTTATCACAGCTTAGTGCGCGGAAGCAGATTTTCCGAACGCCATTCACAGGTAATTGCGCAACATGAACCGCTGACCCTAAATCGGCATGGACTTGTGGACCTATCCTCCTAGCTCCTAGATTTCGGCCGTCCAAGACTCCAAGAGCAGAGGCAAGCGATTAGCATCTTGAAGCTTGAAGCTCAGCGCGTCTTCCCCGATTCTCGTTATACAAACTCACTTACATACATGCACGTATTATGAAATGTTTACAGCCATTGGAGACGTAGTGAATGCATGACAACAAGCGAAGGCAGAGTTTAAGGGGCGCTCTTGAAGGGCCCCTGGCAATACCGTGTGGTAAACGGAAACGGAATAGGAACAAGATTCCGAATGGCGATGAAGTCCACCTTGTTGAATGAATGAACGTTTGAAGTTCCATGAAAGGTCCTCATGACAAACGTTCACGAAACCCCAAAGTGCAAGAAGGTCATGGTATTTCATTATAGACAGCGTGATCATTAAGTACTAAGAGTCATTTAATCTGCAAACTAGCCGCGCGCCCTAGTAGCGGGGAGTGTGTATGAGATGTGTAGTCGTGAAAGGGTTCGTATGAAGAGGAATTAGGACGGCGCGACGCGTTCGTAAAAGTAGGTACGAGGTGGAATAAGGAATAATGGTTACAGAATGTACAAAATAACGTATATACAATCACTGAAGGACGAACCGTTCACCACAAAAGCTATGTGACAGAGAAGAAAATAACTTGGAAGGATAAAAGTACATGAAACCCGAATAAACTGGTATTACAAGTGGATGGCGGCCGAAGTGACGTTTTGAAGCAACGACGATAAAGCGAGTCGATAGCGAAGCAGGTCATGAGGTGTCATTAGCTGGGTATTGGTGTGCTGTGGTATGCTGGTGGTAATGCTGGTGACGCGACGAAGTCAATGCAAGGCGATGCAGTGTGCTAATGAAATAATGAAGATGCGCAGAGCCGAGAGAAGATCCAAAGTAATCAATGGCGAACGGGAGTGTACGAATCAAATTGGAATAGTCGCTTGAGAGGCTCCTCGTACTCGACTTCGACTTCGACCTCGACCTCGACCTCCTTGCCGTCGACGACGCGAGTCTCCTTGCGCTTCTCGATTCTCTTCTTTGGGAGGCGCATGATGGGGTAGGTCTTCACGTTATCGTATGACCACGAGCGAACTGAGAGGCAACGATGAGCAAAAGGTATGAATCAAAAGATGTACAACTTACCCTCAACAGTTGGCCGCTTCAAGTGTCGGCGAAGGGAAGCTGCGCTACCCGATCGCTGAGCAGGATCTTCCTCCTCGCTGGATGAAGTTGAATCCTGGGAGAGAGGCGAACGAGCGGTGGGACGAGCGCCGGTGCTGGAGATACAAGTGCTGGACGAGGCAAAGCTGTTGACCCTCATCATCACCTGGGGAACCAAAAGTTTGCCCTCGGCGCCTTTCTGGAGAAGAGGACGCTCTTTGCGAGAGGGGGGGTAGGAAGAGGATGATGTGGGGGTTGTTGGAAGGGATGCTGGGGAGTCAGCGACGCGTGGAGATACGCGCGATGTGCGGCGGAAGGACTCGGAAAACTTGCGGAGGAGATCTGCATCGGATTCCGTGGCAACACCGTTGGAGGTCGACTGGCGTGAGGAAGACTGCACGGTGCGAGTGTTGCGTGTGGCAAAGGATTGGTGTGTGGCTGGAGCAGAGGACTCAGGGGCACTAAGGTTGTAAACGCTGGAACGCCACGCGTGTGAGCCGTCCGTCCAGCCTGGAATGACCTTGCGAGGCTCTGAAGAAGGGATGATGCGACCCAGATGATCACGTTTCGGTGGAGTAGGAGCGAGTTCTTTTGCTATGCGGCGAGCGGTCATGATGATGCCGTTGGTGTATTCAATAGGAGGCCTGAAAATGATCTCCTCCTCGTAGATGGGAGCAGGAGGAGGGAGCGGAGGGAAGTGGTAAATGGCTGCAAGGGTGGCAAGGGCGCGTGTTACTACAGTTTCTTCTGGCTCGGATTCAGGCTCAGGCTGAGATAGAGGAGTGGGAGTGGGAGTGGAAGGGGTATCTGAGGAGCTGCGACGCTCATCGATGAGGCTGCATTGCTTTGAGCAGTATAGGGGAGTAGGGCCTTGTTCGATGACAGTGCGGTAGCGTACAGGGGGAAGAGACTTTGCACGGCCGGTGCCTTGTACGAGGCCGCGTGGTTGGGGGTTGATTGGGATTTGGCGACGGATAGGCTGAACAGCGCAGTCGCATACGGGACACCAAGAGGTATCGTCGTCCATGATAATGATTGAGCGGGGGATTCAAGAAAGTCGTACCTTCCTTCTTATATCTTTTCTGCCCCAGATTCAGATCTCGTCCATATCGGGTAATCCACGGGACAGTGGGCCGACCATGGCACCCGCGGTTATTTCGATTGTTTCCCCTTTTAGTCGACCATGAATATCCGTCTCATTTCCCCGCATTGGTCCATGGTCCACCGTCCTTCGGTCTCAACCCGAGGACCACCCTCAAATCCTATCCAACAGCTTCCCAACTCCTCACTCTCTCTCCGAGGACAACTTCTCAGTCACATGTCCTCTCCCCCCTTAACGGCCATGTAGCTAGTCCAATTTCTGCTTTAATTTGGATAATTTTTTTTTCTCTCCTAAATGCCTCGGTTATATTCTGTTGCTATACCCCCACGTTTTGTCTTTCGCTTCGCAATGTCTGTCTTCAAGGCCGCCGTTTCAATATCTTTAAAGTAAGGTTTAGCATCCACGCCCACTGCTGTAAACAGAATTCCTTCTTCTTGTTATTCTACCCGCGCTAAGACTCTTGCGTCGTAAATCACGATCGAATTCAACAATAATTACGGCTCTGGGGTAACCAATCTTCGCCTGCCCAAATCAGTGTGGGGTAACACACTTACCCCACATTCTGACATTCGTTCATCCACTGCTATCCATCTTTGCTATGTTCTGTTCCTTTGCCGGCTTTCAACGGCGCTGCTGGGATCCGAGACTGAGGTGGTATACAAGGAAACCAAACTTCACAGGAGCTGCTACCGCACCTTGTAGCCCCACATCGCACGTAACTTGATTCAGTCCTATTCGGTCAATCATCTCTGCGAGCCCTGCGAAAACTTTGATTGGCCGGGTTGGGTGTGAAGCTGTCTACCATACACAGAACTTGCTAATTAGTGATCCGGGGACGAACTGCTTGATCATCCCAGCTGGGTAAAGTTGATGAAGACTTTGCTAAGTATACCAAGGCCGTTGGTGTGGGGGTGATCTCCAGTTGCTGGGCGCGCGCGAGTTACATCCTGTGATTTCATTTCAGAGCCACATCTATCATGAGATTAAGAACAATCGACGTATTCAGCAACTTAAAACCTTCCAATCCTGGAAAAAAGATGTTGCCCTACATGCTAGCGCCGTATTGGTCTGCTGAGTTGAAGAAATGTACGGTATCCCGAGCATGGACTTCTTCGAGACCTCGATCTTGACGGAATGTTTCTCGTTACTTAGGAGAAGTCTTGATCCCATATGCGGGGTAGGCCGTCAACGATATCCGCACTCGTCGAGACATCTTGAAACCAGTGCGCAGCACGTTATCACAGTAAGTATGAGTCCTGATTGGATCGCAATGACACACGGTGGACATACGTTTTGGCAAGTGTCTACCGCTCTACACACCTTCAAGCTGTCGCAAGCACTGAAATGAAGAGCTACACAAGGAGTAAGCGCCAGTCACTATGGTAGCATCGCAATATGAGCTTATAGCCACCCCCTGGTACTGTTGTTCATGTAACTGAAGATCATCATCAGGGAGCAGTGGAGGTGTTCGATTTTGCTCCCGTCCCCACGTGGCTATCATCAAGATGTGGAGTTTCCGGCGCCACGCGAGATAAGCGTGGCCATCAGCGTTGCCGCTGTGTGTCTGTGGCCACCAAAGACCACATCAAGTCTCTTTCTCACAGTTCATAACATATCACACCCGCCACCCCACATGTTCCGATTCGGATTGCGCCGCGCGCTCAGGTTGCGCTTCAGGTTACCGGACGCACGTTCAACAGTTCTAACAAAGCGTTCAAGATCTATGCGATTATCATCATACTAGATATCTAGATATCCCATGTGCCCACTTACAACGGATCCTTTGAGTTGTCATAAGTAGCGCACAACGGTGTTCTCGCGATGGACCGATGGACGGGAGTATTCTCAGCAACAAGTCTCTTTCTCAGGTGGCTCTACACACCTGTGAAATACCGTGGTGTGGTGGTGCATATAGGGCGCACCGATATTTCGCCGTCCCTACGGGCCCACGTAAATATGCGGCGCTGTGCACCTGCATCTCAATTGCGTATGTATACGCCAGGGGTATTCGGTGTTTCGGACAAATCCAAATCATGATAAAGGTAGTGACGTGGGTGGGTCGCTACCATCCGCAGAGCCACAGTAAGCGCTGATTAGAGGTCTCAGAACGAATGGGGTCTGTTAAACACTGTTATCAGCCCGTGCGGACCACGCGGACGTACGATGATTACGCTGATACTTGTGATACAACATCATTGGGCGTATGTGCGTGGTGCCCGGCCCAAGGAGACTGTTGCACTCCGTGATTCCGTGATACCAGATATGGGACCGCAAGGAGTAACTCTCTATACACCTGCCTGGGGATTTGCGAGGCAGAGCAAAGCGGTCTTTGGGCTCTCGTGGACCGTGTAGGCACCCCAAAGAGGCGCTTTCTGTCACTCTCAATGGCACTCGCGAGGTTTTTCCGCCCTCGTATCGCTGCGCTCGTATAACGCATCAATTCTGGCGTTTTCCTTCGTTTCACCTGTGAGCTATTCTCAGATTACACGAAACGTACATCCTTCTCATGGGCTCCAAGTATGTATTCCAACTTCTTCCTCTCTCTGGATCCTGGAAACGCGGGAGTTCTTCTTTCCTCAAAGACCCATCAGCAAATGACGAAATTTTGCCAACTCAAAAAAACCTTTCAAGCCAGGAAGCACCGAGTAGGCGCCTTCTCCTCGCTAAGAAACCTTGATATCCTACTTTAAGCGGAACTGGGGTCAGCGTCACGGACTTTGAAATGGCAACAGTGACTTCAGAGCTTGAAGCTCTCTTCGTCGTAGCAAGGCTGTCACCCGTCTCTTTCAGCTTCGCTATTACTCCACCCATAGTTCCCAGCTCTCGTATGATGCCGTTATCCACGAAACATACGAAATCTTGTCTAGTACAATGGGGGATAAACCACTCTATGCCGGCGTAACACAGCCGGCGGACCGTCGGTTATTCTCCTCTACAATTGAGCAGAGTTGAACAGTCATTGAAAAGTGCCGCGAATGTACCGCGTCAAGTGACCCTGGACTCTCAAGGGTATGATTTGTAGTGCCGGTTGCTATAGCCTATGGCTTTAGCCGTATTCAGATTCTCACATGGACTACTAGCACCTTTCACTTGCCTTCCCCTGTTAGTTCAGGGCATGCTTGAAATTTCCCTTGGTGCGTTATTAAATCCAGATCTTGCGTGTCATTGCTCACATCTTTCGTAAGTGGTAAAACATTTGATAAACGTGGTGCTAGCCAAGACGATAGAGACGTGGTCAGCTGATAACCGATGGGAATGTCGACCGCACTGAAATGCTTCGGGCTCCCGCCCGCCAATCTACCCCATATTTGATGCCTTCTCTCAACGTCAGTACATAAAACGTCTCAGGATCGACTCTCACCTAAACTTTCTCAGTGTTCGAGTTACTTATGCATGTACCATATGCAGATCATTCCTAAGGGCGAGAC
Source organism: Tricholoma furcatifolium (assembly GCA_018854895.1). NCBI lineage: Eukaryota > Fungi > Basidiomycota > Agaricomycetes > Agaricales > Tricholomataceae > Tricholoma > Tricholoma furcatifolium. Next base: position 84,944 of record JABAJV010008552.1, read on the forward strand.
GATCCTGAAACCGAAACAGTAGTACTCAGTGCCATAATGGCATTTCTCACATCTGGGGTAGGAATCTAACGACATACCGCATGTTCAGGTCGCACTTTCTCATCTATGGACTAGCCCTTGCACTTGAGAGCACTTTCAGTCGCTCCCACGGAGGCAATAAAGCCTAGCTTTTGGATTTACGTCCATTCAGCATCCTAATCTTATCCATCATTCCATCATGCAGCAACATTCGGCGGCATCTCGTTATGTGTTCCTCAAATATCAGCGCACGCATGTCAGACCCGAGCATCACTACCGGCGGCTTGTACTAGTGGCCTAGGGTTTCCACGATGTCACCAAGGAACTAGTCCACAATATGTCTTAACTGATCCCTTCCCGCGACCATCCGGCGGCTATATTTTTTGAACATGGCCTTGTGGCCCTTGACGTTTGACACTTTCTAAAGCTGATCTCTCTAAGTATGTGCTGATTTGCAGGTCATATGGGATGGTTTAGTGGCACGCGTTGAGGTACGTACCCATTTCTAGTGCTATTGAATGAATGAGATCGTGCTAAAGTTGTTATGAGCGCAGAATTTCCATGCCACGTCGTTGTAGAATCGTGTGATGCATGGCGGAACGGATGTGTTATATTCAACGATGTTTAGCACACCCGAAACGGTACTGCTGCTGATCATATGGTTTGAGCTTGGCGCCACCGTCGTTGACCGTATTTCACGTCAAGCCAGTACATCAAGCCAGTACACTCGTCCATGGGTGGACCTCGGATGTCTCCGCAGTCATCTGGAGTTCACAACTTGTTCCAACTGCTGTTCCGTTCTCGTAGGCGCCGATTGCTACAGCGTCATTGTCAAATGTCTCCTTCAACCAAGTTGGCTGATTAATGATCCTCGTGAAAATGGATCATTGAGCGTTCATGATGCTGCACAGAGTTCGGCCGACTTCGTCAAGGAGGCACTTTGCAACTTGATCAGTTTCCCTGCCACCCCCGGGTTTCACAGCATCTAATCTTGTTACCCCGCACTTTTGACAAGCTATTCGTGTCCAAAAGCACCCGTCTCAGGATTTTCGTGAATAGCTTGGCTGTGACTATAAACAAGTACTGGTTCACGACGAGCTCCTCCTTCTGATTCGATCCAATTGACTATTCAAGGTCTGTGACGTTCAGCCGGGACATGAAAGCTTGAACAGTGCTACTGAGCATTCTGTCATTCGGGATTCGCCAACTTGTAGTTCCGTTCCGGGGTGATCGCTATTATTGCCTTCGACGCTCGTATTGACAACCACTACCATTTTCGATTTCTTGTTCGCGTGTCATCATACAGTATCTCCTTGACTTGATCAGGTATTTTGGTGTCTATTGAGGGGGGGGGCTTATTCCCGGGGCAGGTGTAACAGGAACGACGCAATCCAATTACAGTTTACCCAGTAGGTCATGCATGGCAGCGCTTACCCCGCATTTGCTACCTATCTGTTACCCCACTTCATAAACCCGCGTCATGACCCTTGCTAATCTGCGCTCCACTAGCCATCGCCTGCACGACCCACTTTGAAATCTCTCTGGAGTAACCAACCCTCCGTAATTCAGCAACTTCGGGCTTCGGTTACGGACAGGAATAAACTTGGCAATAGAGCCTATGCAACTACATGTAAGGTATTTCGAGTGGCATTAGTTGGTTTTTCAACTAGTGCTATTCCTTCGGCCGACGCTAGAACCTCCTTAAGTTCGTGTGCCCGCTCATCTCCTCTTCGCTGCGATAATTCAATAGCGGCAGGTCTAAATCCAACTCTGCCGATGTTTCCGAAGCAGTTCAGATGCATCGCCTTGCGGTGACTGGACCTGGACCCAATTTCTCGGAGTGCAACGTGCGTTGGCGAGCAAAGATGATAGCTTGCATTCACGAGGCTGGTCTAGCCTAGTATACGAAGAATAGTCCACCCAGGGTTGACGTAATTGTCAACTTGGACACATATACAGCCGCCCGGCATGCTATCTCGTCTGTTTCAGGTCGTCTGTCGTCGTCTAGCTGATACTGAAAATTACGATTCTATTGCGTGCCTCCCGTCAGGCCGCGGCAACTGTAAAAGGTTGGGTCGGTGTTAATAGTGATAAGAAAACTGGCCTTTGTAATCTAGGTCTCAAAAGATCAGCATTGGCTTCCCCTTATTGCAGGACCATGATATTCACCAGTGAATTTATGACAGTACATTGTTCTCGAGACAGAAGGATTTCACTCGTTCTTGGATGTGGCGTTTTGGTGGCGTCATCCACATGATGTGCTTAGTTCGATTGTCAGCCCTCGTCATCGCGTCATTCTCTATTGAAACATGAGTCGACTCCGAGAGTTTGTTCGTCCGATAGGTGCCCTTAAGTCCCCTGGAAATCGTCCGGATCGATCTTCGCCGGTGACTACAGGGTCGGCGAATTGAGAAGCAAGGCTTATCGTCCTGGGGTCAGCAGTTGCTTTTGCCATTGGTTAGTCAAGGTATAGACCCCAAATTTCAGGACATCCTTTGAAAGACCAGAATCGCTAAGCTGCACATTTTGTTCCTAGCCTTGCCCTGGAATCACCGGCGATAGAAGTATCCTTTCAGGACACCATACTCCGGCCTAACATATAGGAGCCTGGGACTATGAACTACCTTCCCACGTTCGTTTCACTTATGAGAGGGGCATCTGAAAAAGGAAAAGCGGTCGTAAGTCGTATAAAGGTCGTGAGGTTCGTAAAGATGGGTAAAGAGCGAGATAAACGGTGGTGTAAATAATAAGGATAGACTACAGCGTATATCATGACGACGCCATTGCCTTGTGTCTTACTTCTTTCCAAAAGTCTTCCCAGCTTAAATGACCTGCCTTGGCGGCGTCGTTTGAGCCGTAAACGCCAATGTCACCATCCCTTTCCGCTCGTTGCGCTAGTCCATAGGCATCTACGGATCTCTGATTTTCCTCAGGGTTACTCAATGGTTGAGTCTGTAGAGACGGCAACGAAAATCCGGGCCCATAGGCAGCTTTCTGTGCCGCAGTTACACGGTCAAGAGCTTTAATGAGCGAAGGTGTCGCCGGAACAACACCTATTGGTTTTGGCCTGGCGTGACCTTGCGTTGACGAAGCTGGACCTCTTCCGGAGCTACTACCTCCTGCAGAAGTTGAAGAGTGGCGCTTGATAAACTCTGGCCTCCACTCTGCATCAACATTCGAATTTGCCTTCGGAATACCGATATCCTGCTCATAATCGGAGTAAACAGGCTCAGACTTTCCGTCACCCTTTCTCCGACCCCCCCTGATGCTCTGCTCCTCGCTTTTCGACAACGCCGTCGTAGCTTCCACTAGGGTCGGGGATGAAGACTCCGTGGATGCTCTTTTGTTTAGCCATGGTCTGGCGTTCCAATGTTCTACTTCATCGTCTGAAGAATCAGAACTTAAATCTAAGCCGAATTTAATGGGCTGCCTGCGGCCAAAAGTAAGCTTCTGGAAACCTCGACCTCTCTTCTTATGCTGGAAATTGATATCTTGAGGACGAGATTTAATCTGAAAGAGAGGCGATGCGGGGAGGTCGTCGTAAGAGAGGCCTTTGGGGAGTGGATAAGGATTTGAACCGTATATGTCGTCGGAAAATAGGACTGCTGAATCCTTCGTCACGCTATTTCTTTCGTAATTGTCGGTAGACTGAGGAAGAGGGGAAAAAGTCTTTGTTTTACTCCAGCTGGGCAACAATCCAACAAATTTATCCAACAATGACCTGATAGGTAGCGGACGGAAGCTTCCGGCGCGTTTAGTATCGTTGGGAAGGTAAGACGAATAATTGGCAAGATAGTTATCCCAGTTCTAAACAAAAAATTAAAAGAATATAGCAGGAACCGTGAAACAAGTCCATACCTCATCGGGACATTCACCAAACCGCCTGTGAAGCAAGAAGTCTGAAACTATTCCTGCACCGAAAAAGACGAAAAAGGCAACAGTAAGACCCTTCTCCTGTGAAGTGCCCCAACCATCGCCATTGCTTAACCACAAACGCTGCCATACGTCGGCCCATGCCTGAACATGTGCAAGAAGTGCAATTGACAGCACTAGACTGAATGCTCCAGCAGAAGCGGTGAAAACGCGCATTGATGGCCTAAGAAACTGAAGCAGGTCTCGGAGGGAAACTACCATAATGAGAAGAAGTGATAGTACAGCAAATAAGCCCGTTAAGATTTGACGAGGTAAAAGTGGGGGGTGTATCATCACACATATAGCCAGTGCTAATGACGGACTTGAATGGTGTATGGAAATCAGGAAAACTAAATAAGAACAAGATAAAAATATACGCACCCCCCAGACAGGCCTGCAAATATTCGTGCACAATATCTGTATCGTCCCCCAAGAATCGTTGTTATTATGCAGGATAAGATCCAGACAGCCATAAAAGCATTGGATGATAGGACGGCAGAAGAAGACATCGCGGGAACCATTACACTTAGGAAAGTAGATAAATGGACTGAAGGTAGTCAGTGAATTGACCGATACTTATAACTAGCAAAACGAACCTCCGAAAACATAACCACTTGCAAGACCTCCAATACCACCTTGGAGAGAGAACTTGGAAATCCAAGACTTCTTTTGGTGGTCGGAAACACCAGCAACAGAGGTAGACGTCGGAGTATAGGATGATGGAAACGAGCGTGAACGATCGAGAGTGAGGAAGGTACCAGCAAGCATCAAAGGGATAGAAATCATGAGAAGGGGTATACTGTAAGCCAACAGTGACGGTTTCGCTGAAACCAACGCCGACAGTGTTGAGCTTACTCCAGACATGGAGGGCGTGGAAGGCAACAAGGAAGGCTCTCGTCCTTCTATCACTGATCTGTCACGTGGAAGTCGTGCGTCATGGGCCAACTCTGACGGTGCAGCAAGTCAGGTGTTGCTACCCATTTTGGGATATTCCAGCTCCATGCAACACGGTCATTGGAATATCATTTGACGCGCGAACGAATCCTGGTATGTGGATAACAATTTGTCTTATTGAGGTGAACAAAATATCGTTCTGTACACCTCGATACCAATCTTTTTGCAAAGCCAGATTGAAGATGTCCATCGTCGAACAACGGCATGGGCAGACGTTCATCTCAGAAAGCCTTTTGTAAATCAAAACAGATATTAGAGGTAGAATATCATAAAAGTCAATGAACGACTACCATACTATCATAGCCGAAGTTGAAGCGGATGGCTAGGGCGCGTTATTTCGTCGTTTAAACAGATATTCCGAGGTGTATATTGTCAACTGACAATGTACAGCAGGCTTCGAGCCATATATAAACTCTGGTGGAAGAATTTACGCGAAGATTTAGACGACCAAAGCCATGAGTAGGTTCTACAGCATCTTTCTAGCTAACTAGACAGAATGCGTGTATCTGGGTTCTTTGTGTCATATGTGGCCTGGTAAAATGCACACAAGGACGAACGTTGAACGTCGAACGTCGAACGTTGAAAGATCTGAGAGGTCAAGTTCGTGGAAGTGGTGATGGTTGAGATTATACGCAGTGACGGATGTCACGCTCGATAGCAAGTTGATGCGAGATCATTTGTCTCTCCTTCGACCATGATATCATGGCATTCAAACCATCTAGGACGCTCCTCAATCCCAAATTTGAAGGATACAAACTAGACCCAATAGCTCAAGATGATATCGTTGCTAGATTTCCTCTCCAATTCAAGCCCACTCAGGCGACAGTGTCCGGAAAGTCGCCGCTCTCGTTCCAAGAAGTCCAGAGCCGTATAACTCATAATCACCTTGTCGTATGCCCTGAAGCTGAACGTGCATTGTACGTGGACTCGACCTTCAAAGTAATCCTAATCGACATCAATACGGTGAGCGATACTTCTTAACACAGCCATATCTTCACCCATATTCAACTAAGTAGACGAGTTTAACTCCTTCCTTTCGCGTCGTGTTCGAGTTGCCACGTTCGATACAATCTGGCAATGTACAATTGACACACCGCGAATATCCATCTGCTGCGTTCGCAACACCGTCAACTGTTCTCGTTTCAGATGGAGATGGAGTACTATACGCGTTAAACCTCGCTCCAGATGATGGAGCAGAGCTTGTCGGAACTTTCTCTCTCCCGTCCTCGAGTTCTCCCTTCCGTATCCACGTCGTACATGCTCTGTCATCCACTGAAATTTTCGCAATTCTGTCATCTCGACATTACGAGCACAATCCAGAAACCGACACGCAGCCCAAAGAACGAGGAAACCCAATCCTAGCCACCTTCGATGTATGGGGGGTTAAAGTTAGACTAACGAGCTCTCCTGGAATTCAGAGCATGGATATGCTTTGGCATCGCCGCGGACAAGACGTCCCTATCTATGCTGCGTTTATAAAATCCTTGGACGCATCACTTCTCATTGGTGGAAGTGCTTATCGTGAGGTTGACTATATTGCGGCCCCATCTTATCAGCCAACTCCGGACGAGATTGCCCCCATACCGAGAGCCGATGAAAAATTCGACATCGATGCCCCAGAACCTCCCAAGCCACCCCCTTACTCTTGGACACAGACATCGGATTCAGTCACCATTGCCATCCCTCTACCATCCAGCACACCAAAGTCTACTATTAAAGTAATATTTTCTTCACAGACTCTGACTGTTCACGTCGATAACGAAGTCACTTCCTCTGTACCCATCGCGCGTTATTCAACTAAAAAACTTTGGGATGGAATCTCCGCTTCTACGAGTTATTGGACATGGGACAGGGAGGCAGAGCACTCTTTTGGATTGCTTACGCTGTACCTCGACAAACAACACGAGGGAACAAAATGGACGCAAGTTTTTGCATCTACTGGAGATCCTGATGACGTCGAAGTCCTCGAAACAATCGATCCTTCCGAGTTATGGCACATCCGTGAGGCTTTGGAGAAATACACCACTGCTTTGCGTGAGGGTGATGATGCTAGTGGTTTGGGCCTTGGTCACGGCGTGCCTAGCCTTGCGGAAGGAGAAATTGATATGGAAGTAGATGAGGCAGTTGGAAGAAGGGCTTTTCTCAGTTGGGTGGGCGACCAAGGCAGCATCCCTGTATGGTGGAAGAATGCGGAAGACATACCCATTCAGTTGCTTTCCACTCCGCTCCCTGGTTGGGGGGATGCCAAGGTGTCGCTAGTGGTGAAAAACAACGTTGATGGCACAGTTCATTCCCTGGACACTAGGAATCCTATCTCCCCTGTATGGATTCATAGTTCCACCTTTTCCGCATTATCATTCGTCCTTGCGTCAAAACAGGATACACGATTTACTCTCCACAGTCCTGATGCAGTCTTTGCCTTTGAAGGAGGCGTCCGAGATCGTGGTGGAAATGTCTACATCTATCGATCTGCATCACCCACTACAAAATGGGCCAAGCAGGCCATTCTCAAAGTAGGGGATGGTTTTGGGGGCTCGCTACTGGGAGTTGGCGCGTTTCAAGTCAGCGGATCGACCCCTGTACTTCTTTGTCTTGCAGAAAGCGAGCTGGTCTTGATCAAAAATCCGTAGAAACTGAGGCACAGAACCGAAAAAAATTGTATACTAAATATACGAATACTTGGCCTGGGTAGTAGTATTGAAATCAAACGTGTCATTAGAAATGAGTGGGAGGAAGTGCCAATCTATGCCAGGGAGTGTGTGATCGTACAAGTGCTACATGGGCGAATCATCAACCAGAATGCAGACATGGAACCTTTGGAAATAACGAGCTGAAGTGACCCAAATAAGATTTGTAACACTAGGAGAGAGGGAATCGTGGTTAGTGATACAATGCATTGATACATCTGTTTAAGCTTTGACAAGCGGGTCCTCGCTTGTGTCCATCAGTCCCTCGGCTTTGACTACAGAGAGGGGCTCGTCTCCGTGCGGTTCAGATTTGAGTTGCTCCGCCACTGCTGCCAAAGCATCTCCGTTAGGATGAGGTTTCGGTGATGGAGGTGCTTCCCCCTGAAGAGATTGTGTTGCATCGTCTACAAGATGGTCATGGCCATCCACCTTTATGTCGAAGTCTTCGTCATCTTCCTTCTCGCCATCTCGAATCTCTTTCTCGAGGTCTTCCAACTGCGCCTTTATGCGTGATGTTGGATCTGGAGACTCTGCACGGCCAAGGCCCATAGTCTCTGTGAAGAATGATCTGCCCGAACCTTCCTCTTCCATATCTTCCTCGTCACTGTCGTCAGTTCCGGTGAACATCAAACTGCCAGCGTCATTCGTTATGCCGCCGCCCTGCATGAAGGTCATACCGTTTGCTGCCAGGACACGGGCAAAGGATCCCCCAAGGTAGGAAGGAACATCTTCTTCAGCTAACTGTTGTCGATTTCGTTCCTGAGCTTCCCTTCGAGCACGGAAAGAGTTGAGTCGACTTTGCGAATAGATCTGTGGTGGGTTTGTAGGCGTTGGATATCCATAGTCGGAGTCGACTCTTTCAGCTACCCATTGGTACCATTGTTCTTTGGTTCGACCGTTGAGGATGGCGATAATGATGACCGTCATGTTGTCACAACCGATACCAGCTCCAGACGTAGTATCGGGTGCGAGACAATGCTCACACATGTTTTCACATATTTCAGAAAGTTCAGTTCCCTGAGCAACCCCACGGCGTACGAAGTCAACGACCTGCTGAGAAGTTAAGCAATCCCAGATACCTAAAAAAATAAGCAAGCGTTTGATGAGAATTGTGTAAAACTAACCATCACAAGCAATGACGAAGAATTCATCTTCGTCTGAGATTTCGTGGACGGTGACATCGGGATCGGCGGTGATAATTTGCTTTTCGGGACCTAGCGAATAATTTTTTTTAAACTCAAAATCACCCAGGGCTCGAGAGAGGGCAAGGTTGCCTGATTCACGTCAGCAAACTGCTTAGACCAATAAAATGCATATGCTTAGACTGACCATTAACGCGACCATATTCAATGTACCCTCCAGCACCTTGGATACGTTCTTTCTCAGCTAGATGCACGCAGTTAGGCCAAGAATGGATGGGGGCTACCGTTGCTTACTTTCGCTCGTGGGTTTGTGGTCAAAGCTCAAGGGTTTGACTTCTCCCTTGATACCGATTACAGATCTAGAATCTCCGGCATTAGCCTATAGATATTTTTAATCCTGGCATTCATATCTTTTAATGCGGGACAACACACCACATAGATCTTTCCATCAGCAGTCACTAGTGCCGCCACAGCAGTACAGCCAGAAGGGTCACGGGTATGACCAGGGTCTACGCCAGAAACGTCAGCTGTCAAAAGATCGAACACCTCTAGCTATAACGACGTACCTGCAAGCAAATCCTCGTCTGTTCCTAGGAAAGCCCTCTTCATCGCGGCCTCGTATTGCCCCTGCTTGTACGTCTCTTCCTCTACCAATCGCTTGTGAACGTTTTCTCCTGCGAATTTGGCGACACCTCCACCTAATTCCACAGAGTTAGTTTAAGCATGATCACCATCACCGAGGACGTACCCCCATGACCATCATAAACGGCAAAAAATGTATTTGATACATCCTTGCCCTGGTCTAGATCCAGTACGGTAGCATGGGCATCTTCCATGGCTGATAGAATTGAAAGAGATAGAATGATAAGAGGTATTAGAAAGCGTAAAAAGTTTTTCAGTTTCAAAAAGACGCACAGATCCTCCAACCCTGCATTTCTGAGACGCCATATGCAAAACGATGATCTCCTCCAGACTCTGAATGTTTCTTCGTCGCTAAGCAATATTAGCTTCAGAGTTAAAATATAGGAACATGTGGCAAGATTCACCTGGGGCAGAGAGTGTTTGTCCCTGAGATATACTTAAAATGAGGAGAAGGAGCCCAATTTAAATGAGACTCACCATGTCTTGAGATTGGGAAGAAAATGGAGGAAAGTCACGGAATTAAAGGATCAGACTGATTCTGAGGTCAGGAGATGAAAGATGGAACAAGGATGGCAGCTGTAAGGATGGTCGTGTGGATGCAATGCAAGCTGTGCAGAGTCTACATGGCTGCAAATCTCAAATGTTTGTATCTGTTGTCTACCATTCTATATCAGGAGAGGTCCCCTCGACGGCTCACTTTGTCCAAGGATGTAGAGATCGTTATATTCAGATACTACTAGTATCATACCCCCAGTGTCTCGACATTCTGCGATTTTCTCTGAATATAAAGACTGTAAGCTTTGGGGTCTGGCTGTCGAAACACATCGTCTATCTCCTCTAGGGTGAGGCCCTTGGTCTCCACGACGAAGAAATAAATCACAATGACTTCAAAGGCGTCCCAAACGAGAAAAACGACATATACTTGGAAATACAGAGTCATATACATCAGGATGAAGATACTTTAAGCACATACCTTTCCATCCTATTTTTTCAAGTGCCACTGGAAGGCTACATACACTCTGTCGGTCAGTGACGAACGACGGACATGTCACAGACTTGCCCAAAGGTATTGATACAAGTCGCAGCTTGTGAGACAATTCCGAGAAACGCGAGGCCCTTTGCGCGAGCTTCGTAGTTGAGAACCTCAGCTGGATACAACGCTTGCCTGAATGTTCCGTTCAGCAGTTATCCTTAATCTACCAGAAGACGTCGTGCATACATTGGTGTCCAACCAAACGAGAAAACCACCATAAACATGAAGATGAACGTTATGCCAGCATTACCCCGCGATGTGTTTCCAGCACCATTAGAGCTGAGGAGGCCTGTTGTGATAGCAAGAATACAGGTTATGGCAATTGTCGACAGCAACAAGATTCTCCGGCGTCCAAAGCGATCGATCGTGGCAGACCCCTGGATGCACAATTTAGTCCTTGTCATTGCACCAAATGGGCCGATGGCTACGTACGGCCAGAGCTATACAAAGATTCGCTCAAAATCAAATTTTAGAATACTGTTCAATGCAATGCTCACCGCCCATGCTGTTGAGCTACAGTCAGGATTTTCTAGCGCTGAAACACATCGTTATAGACTTACTAGGATGTAACGCTGTTCACGAAGTTTAAAACGAGACGGCGCTGTTGATTAACAATCCCTGCGTCTTGGAGGAGGACTGGCAAGAAATAAGTTATCAACCCGTTTCCGCTCAACTGGCCAAAAGTCCCTAGTTCAGGAGAATTGAATCATTAGCCTCCAGCACCCAGTATAACACACACCGATGAGAATGACCATGTATGCACGATAACGAGAGGCACGGGTCACGAACAATGGTCTAAAATCCCACCACCGCTCTTAAAAACAGGAGTTACAGGCCAAAGCTTTAGGCAGAACCTTAACAGCAGGGGAAAACCTACTGTCAACACCATCAACTTGAACTTTCTCTTCTATTTCTAACATCTCGAGATTAACCAGAGGTGAATTCACGTCCCCGTTGTGACTGTGGAGACCGGCTAGAATCGCACGTGCCTTGACCGATTTTCCAATGCTATAAAGCCATCGAGGACTATAATATCACCTGTCAATGAGCATCCAGATGAGGGTTTAGGATCAGTCTTACGATTCAGGACAAAAAAATACAAAAAGTACGTTCAACGCTGCGGGAACAAGCTAATTATCGTGATTCAATCGAATTCGTTGCAGAGTAGAATTACACGACACAAACCTGGATGTAGAGTGGAAGGCGCCACGACATATCATTTGGAAAATTCCCAGTCGAAACCATCATACCAGTCGCCGCTATTTGTCCAACGTAGTAACTAAAGACGATGGTCAGAACAACGTCTCTATTCGACTGCGAGGCTCACAAGGAGTTCAGGAACCCAAGATAAGCTCCGCGGGACTGTGGGGGAGCTAACTCCGCAAGGTAGCTTTTTGCAGAAGCGCCGGCACATGAACTACCTAGGCCTTATCCGATATAAATAAACAACGTGAAGAGAAGAAATGCCTTAGAACAAACCAGTCAAAAAGCGACCGCCGAGGAACATTGATTGGTTTCTAGCAGTAGCTGTGATAGCCGCGCCAGCACTGTAACGATTGTCAACTGCGGGACGTCAATGATGAACAAGGAAAATACATACCACAAAACCAGATTTCCAAAAAACATCGAGAAGCGACGCCCAAATCTATCAGGCAGGTATGCTGCCCATTGATACGTCATCTCTGCAGAATAAGATGAGGACAGGTTGACCCACAAGCCGGAATCGTTCCGCTGTATGCGACGGATTAGACGCGCTCGAGTTCATAAGGTAGTGTGGAGCCTACCAGATCGAACCACTGTGTAAGTGATGATACGAATGTGTATTCACGTTATAATAATGTCTCGCGTTCAACTTACATCGTGTAGATACCAAAAACAATGCTATGCGTTAAGATTAGAAGCATGAAGCAAGAAATGCATCCGCTAGCGACTCACGAGGTCTTGGACCCCACTCCGCTCATGTGGAAGAAACGCTGGTATTGTGACATAGAATTGATCCCTCCCATGACCTGAAAATATTGTTGGCCCCAGAAGTGTTTTCATTGTCGCCGATGATCATACCGTCCCGTCGAAGCCGCTATCGCCTGAACAACAACAGGCAACCAGAGTTATGAGATACATCTGAAATTCATCAGAAGTTAGTTGTGTGGAGCGACATTGGACGACAAGCGCACATGGAATGCTCGCAGGCTAAACCGCGAGACGCCCGAATCAATTTCTAATGCTGCATTGAGAGCAACCTGACGCTCCAACGGGGCCATGGATCCCACTACGAGAGGCATCGCTTCCTTCTGAGAAATGGAGTGAGAATCTTTCGCACTGTTCGCCATGTTGGACCTGGGACGGGTAAAAGAGAGCGGAGAGATGGCGAGAGTTTCGTAGACTCAAATGCTTCACATGCCCTTGGCATGCCGAGATGGGCAGAATTGGTGCACACACAACGTAAGGAGAGTCAGCTGATATCAATAGAACCCTTCAGAGTTCTTTACTGAATGCGCATCAGATACCATGATGCTGCCTACGCGTTGGAAAACAAGAGGTACAAGGTCTTGACTCCCTGGAAAGTTGAGCCTCAAGTACAGATATGTTGGGTAAAAAGGATTCGGTTGCCATGCCTTTCACAGATTTTCAAAGGCGCCATAGAGTCCGATATTTGTTCATCCTGAACAGAGGCTACGTCGAGATACTGGAGTCGGATTGGACATTTGTTAACAACCCACACTGCCAACGCCGCTTGAGTATGCTATATACCCTTATCCTCCAATGAAAAGACCGATTTAGTTGCGAGGACGTCCGCTATGAGTTTACTTACCTTCTTTCACTGGTTGCTTTGAAGATAAATTATGAAAAGTTGAATTGCGTTTAGGGCTGAGCACGTGATATCTAGTCCGTTTCGGAAATTGCTCGCCACAACACTTGTCAGTGTTTCAACGTTCTTTGGCAGGTACTTTCTTCGGACCTCTGGAATACAAAGTTCCGAACCTCCGTATCGAGGTACGAATATTTCTATACACCAATTGCAGGGTTATTTCGGGTTTGACTGCTGGTAAAGAGAGCGGCAAACCAACGCTACAGCTCACTTTTGGCAATCAGCAAGCACGAATGGTGGACTAGTACTTCCTGCATCTGGTATGATGTGACGAAGGGCAAAAACAACGCCAATCAATCTAGTTATACTATAAGTACATCATATAATTCAACTACTTTCCCTTGTTCCTTCTTCCAGACACTCAAGTCCGACTACACACTGCAACTGGCTTACATCTGCCCATACTGCTCTCTTTCAGCTGGCCAGAATTACACCACGTGGACAATGCAGAGTGCGCTTTCCCCGTTCAGGTTAAGTTTCATTTGTAATTTGGGGTCCTGTGGTCACGAAATAGCAGCCATGGGGCACAGAACAACGAAAGGCTATCTGCTCGGGGCGCCACCATATCGAGATTAAGCAGAGACCCTTGACGGCACATACCAAGTGAAATATCTGGGTCGAGCGTTAAAAGTAGCTGGAAACAGGAACGACATATCGATTGCGATGTCACTCGTAAGCGGGTTTAAAGGCGTCGTTCTGGAATTCTGACGATTAAAATCTCCGTGCAAACGTATCCTACGATATCCATCCATCCCTATCTAGATCTCGACGCTCTCGTAAGGTGGGGAGGAATCATATTCCGCTTTTGTTCCGTTCGTGAGACATCTTTCGCGAATCGTTAATATTTTAATACTGATCGACTGTAACTTATCAATTCTTCGTTACTCACCTGTAGAAAAACAACGTAGATTCACTGCGCTCAATACCATTTTTGTATCTTGGTACGGGTGTTTACACCTTGTTTCATTTCGGTATTCTTTACTGACCGGCATTCATTACAGATTCTTGGCCCTTGGTTTTAAAAGTTCTTCTCGTGGAAACTGTGGAAACCTTATCTTCCCTAAACCGTATATATAGACCCCGTCCTTGCTTCAGAATCCTCCATTAACCGCCCCCCTTTTCTTTCGGACTTCAACCTATGGAAACCAAGGTGCGTCGCTATTTCTTCCTGTCTGTCGTCTATCTCATAATCACTTCAAGCATTCACGTTCCCGGCCGCTATCAACTCGCAGACGCACTCTTTCACTGTCGTCCCTGTCTTCAGTGAATTCCAGAATCACTCTTGACCTCTCCAAATCCAGACCTGCTACCGTCAGCATTCATAACCGTTCTCACTCAGTTTATGGGTCATTTATTCCAACTCCTTCTGCGCTGCCGGTTCTTGACCACTTGAATCGTTTGTCATCATATCATGCAAAACCCAGGCGTCCGTCTCACCTCCAAATACCCCCGCGCACGTGGGTCGAGGAGGATGAAGACTCGCCACTCTCTTCACCCTCCTCTTCACCCTCAATTCCATCCTTTAGTCGCACCGCTTTGCCGTCATCACCGCTAAATATCTTGGCCTCGGCAGCGCCGCTCAAGGGGCCCCGGGAGACAGGCAAAGTTGATGCGCGAAAGGGCGACAATGAACTAGATCCGATTCTTGCCAAGCTAGAGAGGAAATCGAAACTTTTGACGAAAGGGGCCCGTTGTGCAACGTGCAAAAAAGTTGGGTCGGATTATCCAAAGTGTGGAAGGTGTGATGCTATGTGGTGTTCGCGGGAATGTAGGATGGTCAATGGCAAGAGACACGTATGTTCACCTAAATCTTGAAGCTTGAACGATTCAATCCGTTGCCTCACCATTTCTTATGATTTCTTCTGGGTTGGACCATTTGTCACAAAGTACTTTATTGCTATGTTATACCCCATGTACGTATATGCTCTGTAGCCTTGCTTTCTATCGGTTTTCCTGTATCCAGTATCAAATAGACATCATATTCCTACAACCCTTCCGAAACTATGCCGGGAGTCCGCCCAAAATTATCCGTGAGCAGGTCTGGAGCAGGTTCTCTGGTGCCTTGGATTTAGTATCCCCGTGCAATACTGTATCATTAGAAATCCATGTAAACGTCACAACTCCTCTGAGTATCCAAATTGTCAGAAATCCGATGAAAGTATGAGCAAGCGTGATAACATGATATGTAAAACTGTAGGATCCGACAAGAAAACATGTCAACATAGCTTTGGCTGAATCTGATTGGACAATGACCAAATTTTGTGGGCACACGACCATACGATACGCGTTACGAGAACTTGATCTTCTTGCCCTGACTGGGCAAAATCCCGGCACTTTCCTTTTCCTTCAACTTGCGCTTAGCCTCCCACGATGGGTGCATAGGTTTTTCTTCCGCACGTCCCTTGACAAACGTTTTGCCAGCCGTAGATTTGGACAGCGCTGATCCTTGCGCGACCGCCGCGCGCTGTCCCCATCCTGCATCGACTGGAGGAGGATGTAGCGGCACAACCTTTGACCTGCTGTCATGCCTTGGAGGACGGCGATTAGAAGAATTTCCAGTTCCCTTTCCCCTACGCTCCATAATTTGTGCCTCCTTCTTTTTGTGGTTAGCATTCTTTCCGAACTTTTTCTCCCAGATACTAAAAATGGTGTCAATACATGTCTTGAAACAGGGACGCAAGAATAGAAATAATACTAACGCGCGGCGTGCCCTCTGACCTCTTCTGTTTTTCTTCACTTCAACATCTGCAATCTTCATTTCACTTTCACTGAGATCCGAGTCATCTGACTCTCCACGGGTGAATCCAACAGAAAGAGACGGAAGGAAGGTAGACGAGTGCATGCTCGTGCCTTTCCCTGATGTTTTCGTCAGTAGCACCTTGGGCTGTGACTCTGTCGCAGAGGATGGAGTGATTGAGAGGTCGTCGTCGTCGTCGTCGTCGTCGTCGTTGTCGTCAGATTCCTCTGCTGAATTGATATCGCCATTGTCGCTTATTGAACCAGATTCCCAACCAGCCTCCTCGGCATCGTCTTCACTGACTGTGCCAGACTCCCATCCTACATCTTCATTCTTATCAAGCCCCTCTTCTCCTTCCACGTTGTAGGGAGAAGCGGAAGATGCCGTAGCTGGCTTCATGGAATTTAACTCCTTCACCTGGTTTACCACCTTCTGAACCTTTTGCGGTCTCTCGGTTGCTTCTTCGTCTTCTCCTTTCGCAGTGGGAGGCTGGATGATATTCATCATATCATTCACGGCTGTCGCAACCTCGGTAGCCAATATCTTGGAGCTAAGAAGTCTGCTCTGAACTTTTGCGGCATCGGTACCAAGAGTAGCTCGGATGAGGTCAGTAGCCAGTTCTTGTGAAATTGCAGCTTGGATATGCTCGTCGTCGCATAATATCCGATTCTTGTTCAATTTTGTTTTGAGAGCCGTACCCGCCACTAGTTCATGGTTAATTTCCTGCAAAGGGATGGCATAAATTTGAAATAGAAAGACGATGGTGCTGAATCACTCTACCTTTAACAATTCAAGCTGTTTTTCAATTTCCTGTATTTCCTTTGAACTCCCTGCTTTCTTTCTAAGAAGAGGATATAAGTTTCTCTGATAGAGCAGAAGAGGTTCCACCATACCGAAGATCTTTTAGTTTCTTTCCTAGTTTTTGCATCTCGAAGGCTTTTGCTTTTTTGGCCGCTTTTTTGACTTCTTTCAGGTCATGATGCTGGCATAGATACGCGTCGTTCATAGAAGTAGAATGACGAAGGCAATAGGCTTACTAGTTTCCCTTTGATTTTGACACCAAGATCCTGGAGGAGCTCGATGTCAATAACTTCGCGTCCTGTGATTGAAAGGAAGGGAAAAACACCTGAGGAGGAGGTTCGTATCTCTTTCTCTTTGTGCCACGGTTTGAACTTTTATTTTCCATGGTGTGTATATGATCCCAGATTTTATGGCTGGCTGGCGCGAGATAGGCTCCTAGACGTTGTAATTTGTATGCGGAAGAGGATAGAAAGTGCTGACGTAAGGAGAACGCGATCAGCGCTTGTATCTTCCACTGTGCATGAGTACCGTGCACTCATGTCTGATGAAACGTTGAAAGGCAAGCTTTTTGCGATTTTCGAAAAGCACGGCGAGTTTCTCGATATACAGCGATCTTGCCTTGAACTCGATTTGTTTGAAGACCCTTCTGAAGACGACGACAAGAAAGAGTATCTTCAATTCAAACGGCTATTCGACATCGTGAGTATATGCATTCTTTGCTGCGCTCGTAAATTAAAACCATTTTACAGTTAGATGAATACCAAGAGCAGTCGTATCTGTTGGACCCTTACTTGGAGAGCATGGTTATTCCTGTAGTTGAATGCCTTCGATCTCACGCGAAAACAACTATTTCCAACAATCAGCAAGGCTCTCCCGGAAGAGTGCAGAGGCTTTCCACGCTCCTGTACAGTTTTATAAAATGTCGAGGATACAAAACCATCAGTCAGTTCAGCTCTGCGGCTCATAGTAAGCTTCCTGATGAAAACCAGTCAGGTTCTTCCCTCATGAGATCGCCGATTTATCAATTGTGTTGGACTTTTTGCTTTCACCGCATGGCCTTATTCAAGATCCTGTCCAGTGGTCTCTGCGCTATGTCCTACTCATTTGGCTTTCCCTCATCTGTATGATCCCTTTCGACCTGGCCCAGTTTGATGAAGTGGAACGGAGTGACCACACTGCCACGGCAATCGAATCTTCCGCGAAAGCTTTACTCAGTAAAGCTGGACTTGAAAGGGAGGGAGCCGCTTTGCTTCTGTCACGTCTCTATAACAGGTATATCGCTACTCACCGCCCAAATTCGAACTTATTTTTACTAGGCAGGATACGGCCAAGCGCTTTCGTCCATTCCTGGAATGGTGCCAAAGCCATCTCTCCAGCAAAGATGGTGATGTCTTCACGGTTCGTCGACATTGTCTTGCGATATATGACGTATTTATTCAGCGAGATTCAGACAATCGGTCTGCTGCAAGTGATTTGCGATGTTTTAAAATCGGGATCCTCTGAGCAGATTCAACAAGAAATCGGCCTTCTCTCAGCCATCGCTGATTCGCTCGAAGAACGTGAAATATTTTCGAACAATACCGCTGTTCGAAAATACAGAACAAAACTGTTATCTAGAATTGCAATGCGGTCACTTCCAGGAGGCTCCTTTGAGCGCCGTAGAGGTATGTTTCCTTTTGAAGGTTTAGGAATCAGTTAACTTTCGTCATACAAGGCCGGCTTTTAACTGGCGAAGAAAATAAAGATTTCTCCCCCGTTCAACAGCCCGACATTGAAGTCCCTGAGGGTATGGAAGTCACGCTCGAACGATTATTCGACGCGTTGCAGGATAAAGTCTGTCATCTCACTTCTGAGTTACGCCGCTGAGGGACGCTGACATGCTATCAAGGACACCATCGTCCGATGGTCAGCAGCGAAGGGCATTGCACGTATATCTGAGCGTCTCCCTCTTTTTTTCTCGGACCAGATCCTGGAGACTATATTGGGTTTATTTTCGATACACTCCATCGCGGCAGCAAACCTCTACGATCTTCCCGCGATCGCGGAGAGCACATGGCACGGTGCATGTTTAGCTTGTGCTGAGATGTCACGTAGGGGCCTCGTGGCAAGCGCAAGACTCGCTGAACTGATCGAATGGCTATCAAAGGCAAGGCTATTTGTTCCTTTTCATTCGCTACTCTATTTATTGAATGCTCATTACGAAAGGCTCTTTATTTTGACATACGAAAAGGTGCTCATTCAATTGGGGCCAATGTACGAGATGCTGCTGCCTATGTTATTTGGGCCCTTGCTCGAAGTCAAGATCCATCAAGCTTGGCGCCACATTCTCAGAACCTTGCACAACGTCTAATTGCAGTGGCACTTTATGACCGGGAGGTTCACATTCGGAGAGCAGCAAGCGCGGCATTTCAAGAACATGTTGGACGAAATGTGAGTTCTCGTTGTAAAACATCGATTAATATAACGGTATGCTCAACACCTTTATGAAGAGCTTGTTTGCGCATGGCATAGACATCCTTGGGAAGGCCGACTTTTATGCTGTTAGCATTCGACGGAATGCATTTCTGATAGCGGCTCCTCAGGTTGCACAGTAAGTCGCTTCACTGAAGCTCAGTGGGTGTAGTTAAACTTATTCTTTACTCAGTCATTTAGAATACAGAGTGTTTTTGTTAAACCACATCCTTGACGTAACATTGAGGCATTGGGATCCGACAATGAGGGAGTTGGGTTCACAGTCTTTGGGGTTAATATGTCTTCAAGATATCGACATTCTAGGCCCAGTGGCTATTGAGAAATCGGTCCGTCTGCCTAATGTCATTCGCGTGCTCTGGTATTGAGATCCGGCAGGTGCGCATCTTGGAGTCAATCGACGTTTCTGATCTACATGGTGGATTACTTGCATTATGTGAAATTGCTCTCGCTTATAACCAAACTTGTGACCATGCTTCGCGGGAAGCCTGTATGCGAGAAGTACGTTATGTTCTATGGACAACGTGCATTCCCGCTGATTGAACTATCGTCCAGATCTTTCGATGGTTGGCTCATGTTCCATTTGATCTACTGGTTGGACCGCGGAACGCTATCGTCACTGCCGCCTCGTGCCGCCTCATTTCCATTACTTTGACTTCCGCCGAACTCCTGAACGAAATAACATCTGTTCCCAGATGGAGGGAACTCGTTGATTACGGCTTAAAACATAGAACTCCCTTTGTGCAGGAAGCCGCGGCCGCGGCTATGGCATCTGTCAGTCGGCTTGAAGATTGTTCGCAGACTGTCAAAAGATAGGCCACCTTTTCTCTCCCTTATGATGCTTGCTTATTCCCGTTCCCATCGTTCGTTACGTTGATTCAAGAGCTGACGAGCGGTTCACCACAGATACAGCAAAGTTTGGGAACCTTATTTGGTGCTATCGATTATTCGGCCCATAACAACGCCCTCCCTGAGGCCATTCAATGTATTTTGGACGTTACCGGATCCTCTGTAAGAGTAACTGCAAAAATTACCTTCAATTTCTGACATAACGTGAAACAGATCCTGCCAAAATTCACTATCGAAGCACGCCGAAACTGCTACACAGCCATCTCGTCCATTCTATCCACTGTCGCTGCTGACATTTCCCGTTGTAGGTCTACTATCAAGCTTGCCCTTGTTTATTAACCGACGCTCTGCCGTCAGATTTTTCGACGAACATTTTCCACTTGTTGTTTGCAACTCTGTTGAGGGGGCTAGATGACTATTCTACCGATCAAAGGGGAGATGTTGGTTCATGGATCCGTATTGCTTGCATACGGAGCATTACAACCTCGATCGAAGTTTTGTTTTGCAATGCGCCGACGATCCCTGAGTTTGGTGTTTTCCTGCCTCCTACACTTTTTCATTCAGCCATTTCCGGCATTCTGAAGCAAGGCGTTGAACGCCTAGATAACGTGCGCCAGGAAGCAGGTGAATGCTTTTCACGACTTCTATTGCTACAACTACCGAAAGTGCCCGACGCTGTCAATTGGGAGCTCCCTGGATCCCCTCTCTTGAAAACCTTATTCAAAGGGTAAGTCAAAACATTACATGTGTTCATTACTGTTTTTAAACGAGTGCCACAGTGACGACGTTGTGGGCTGGAACGAAGCAAATTGGTTATTTCCCAGAACCGTCCAGCTACTGGCCATACCTGAGTACCGCGACTCTGTTCTGTCCGGGCTTGTTTTCAGCTTGGGAAGCAAGACAGATAGCACGGTGAGCACAGACTTTGTCAATGCCAACTAATCGCTTGAGACATAACCATCAATTTCTCTCCTCTAGCATCGCCTGGTAGGCAGCAGCCTGGTGTCATACGCAAAATCTCTCCCTGTCGTCACTCTAGGCACAGGCTGCAGTATGAAGAGCATGGTTGACAACCTTATCACTCGAGCCAAATCATCTCTTTCTTCCAACACGATCGTTATACCTGTGTTACAAACCTTCAATGTCTTGCTTGAGGGAGATGCTTTGGCGAGACTTTCCGACGATCATCGCGACCTCACAAGGTCAGTAGTTTTTCGTCATTTCGCTGCCCCCTCCATAGATTGACGCCATATTTAGTCTACAAGAACTACTCAATTTGGTCACAAAAAACGTATCCCGCATCAAGAGTATCCCGCGCATTCAGGAGTCCATGAAAATGTGAACATCCGTCCCTTCAGCTCTAGTGATAGGCTCTGATGCTGGTTCTAGTGTTGTCAATCTCCTCCGCTTCAATACATTGTTTGAGGCATGTGTATCGCAACTATCGAGCTTCCTCGGACATCACTTCCCTGGTGTACGTTCTTTGACTGCTTTCATTCATATAGAAAACTGATAAAATAAAAATGTTCAAGGTCCGAAGCAACTCTGCCGAGTTCATCTACGTTTTCTTGCAGGGCAATGATTTGGGGATAGATACTGAATTAGTAGAGGAGGTTTTATTGGAAACTGAATGGTTTGTAGAACCCTATTCGTCCTCTCTATGACGAGATGATTAATCAATTTTAGGTCTTCTCCGGACAATACACTGGTAACAGAAGCAGCAGCTCGGGTTGTGGAGTTATTTCTGGACAGCAAATGAAAGGATGCATTGACCGCACTTCATTCTCTTTATCTCACCAATGTGTCAAGGGCCTACTAGAAACTATCTATTTATTTAATTTTAAATTTATTTATGTAAGGAATCGTGGGAATCTAAGCCTCGGAAGTCGTAGTTGGGCTCTTTGAAGTAGAGTTCGTAGCGCTGCTTTCACGTTGTCGAGACCGATTTCATCCCCAATTATTCGTCTGTCAACAACGTTCAGTCTGCTGTAATCACCCGGATCGCGTAAAATGGCAGATGCTCGTCTCAGTGACAGAGAACTGGCGCAGATCAATGCCGCTGCAGTAACGCGAGAATACACTGTGAAGCCTCACCTTGGTGAGTTTCATATACGCCTCTAAAGTGCCTAGCTCAATTCATGTCCAAGACTATCGTACCGTCTCTGCAATTAATGGGTAATGATCGTTGCATAATTTCGGAAGAAACACTTACTAACGTCCTAACGATGGCAGCCCTCTCGTTGTTCTCGACAACGTCAAGGTGTGTCTTGTTCTCCAATCTTTATATGTACATTATTTTAAAACTAGATTTTCCTTTTAGTTTCCCTCTTACAATGAAATCGTGCAGCTAACTCTACCCGACGGCTCAAAACGCGGTGGGCAGGTCTTAGAAGTGCAAGGCAAGAAGGCTATTGTGCAAGTCTTCGAAGGAACATCTGGCGTTGACGTGAAATCAACACACGTTGAATTCACTGGCAGTAGCATGAAACTGCCTGTCGCTGAGGATATGTTGGGACGTATATTCAACGGTTCTGGCAATCCAATCGATAATGGACCCAAGGTGTTCGCGGAAGACTACCTGGATATAAATGGTGAGAACCACATTCTTTCAATCCACATCCCATCCATCTTATTCTGCGCAAAAGGATCTCCAATCAATCCTTATTCGCGTATTTATCCCGAAGAAATGATCCAGACGGGTATTTCGACAATCGACACCATGAATTCCATTGCTCGAGGACAGAAGATTCCTATCTTCTCTGCTGCTGGTCTTCCTCATAATGAAGTGCGTCGAACATTCTGTTTTTGAAATTCGTCGCCTTAATTTCGTCAGATTGCGGCACAAATTGTGCGTCAATCAGGCTTAGTGAAGCGCCCAACGAAGGACGTTCATGATGGCCACGAAGACAATTTCTCTGTGGTTTTCGCAGCTATGGGTGTCAACATGGAGACCGCTCGTTTCTTCAAGGAAGACTTCGAATCGAATGGCAGTCTTGATCGTGTTACTCTATTCCTGAACTTGGCGAATGATCCTACAATTGAACGCATCATCACCCCACGCTTGGCTCTTACGACCGCTGAGTATTATGCATACCAGTTAGAGAAGCATGTCTTGGTCATTTTGACGGACATGTCCTCATACGCCGATGCGCTACGTGAAGTGAGGACCGTCTCCTTCACCGTCTAGAACTATTCTCAAACCAACTCACATTAGGTCTCCGCTGCTCGTGAAGAGGTTCCTGGCCGTCGTGGATATCCTGGTTACATGTATACAGATCTGTCTACGATCTATGAACGTGCAGGACGAGTCGAAGGAAGGAATGGCTCCATCACGCAAATTCCCATTCTAACAATGCCGAACGATGGTGATTTAAAAGGCTTCTCTTTTTCCATTGGACCTCCTGACTTGAAACACTATTGCAGATATTACTCACCCTATTCCCGATCTTACCGGTTACATTACTGAAGGTCAGATCTTTGTGGACCGTCAGCTACACAACAGGCAAATATACCCGCCTATTAATGTGCTACCCTCTCTATCTCGTCTAATGAAGAGCGCCATCGGTGAGAAGCTCACGAGAAAGGATCACGGAGACGTCTCAAACCAGCTGGTAAGCTAACTGAGCACAACTATCTCAAATGATATCCTCATACCTTATCGTAGTATGCGAAATATGCCATCGGTCGTGATGCTGCTGCCATGAAAGCTGTTGTTGGCGAGGAAGCCTTGTCATCGGAGGACAAGTTGGCTCTCGAATTCCTAGACAAGTTTGAGCGTCAGTTTGTTGGACAAGGTTCGTAATTCCTTTATTCCATTTCATGTGGAACCCCAGAACCTTACCATCTTTTGACAGGAGCTTACGAGTCGAGGACCATTTTCGAGTCTCTAGACTTGGCATGGTCACTACTTCGCATCTTCCCTAAGGAGCAACTCAACCGGATCAACCCCAAGATTATCGCGGAGTTCTATGGTCGTAAAGCTACGAAGAAACCCACTAGCAGCGGTGCCGACGCTGACACACAGGATGATGCTAAGCCAGATGAGAAGTTAATTGATGCGTAGATGGAAGATGAATAGGCCAGAACTCTTTATCCGGTGAATAAAACAAATGTTTCGACTCTTACGCAGGATTCCCGTTCCCTAAACTGAGCACTTACATTAAATGAAGCTTTGTAGCGTTGAAAAATTATGCGCGGGCATAGCCGCCCGTGGATCAAGAAAAAAGTCTTGTATACGCACAAGGAAAGAAAGGAGGTATGCATACGTATGTATCAGGTCTAAAGGTGAGATTCGTAAGGTGATGGATCCTACTTAGACGGATTATGCTTGTATCAGGCTGGACAGGTAATCCTAACAAGTGACTGATGTCTTGCACACTTTGCCTGTTTCAACGCAGCATTCGAAATGATAAACATATGAGAGAGACATGAGTAACTGATGAGATCTCTGGACCAAATATTCTGTTTTGAGGTGAGGATTCATAGTATTGTTGATGACCACCCGGAGAGGCAATGAGAAACACTCACAGGTCCACCATCGATGGCTTAGTGATGATCCGAGGTGTGTGTTTTAGGACCCGCGTACCTAAATATCGGTGCCAGGTGGGCAGAAGGTGGGGACGAGATGAAATGTCGCGTTCACCATGAGCCACATGGTACAAGTGGAATATATGTGTGCCAAGATGAAGGGCTATGGAGAAATATACGCCCACTTGTGGTTAGCAACACGAACATTCCATGTTGGTATCTACTTGGGCGCGGTGAGCGTTGTTGCAGCAGTGGGCGCCCGGAAACTGTCTTGGGACCAGTGTTGAAAACCTGTTATGGATCAGGAAGCTATATCTTGCCGCGTCGAAAGCCAGGCGAGTAACAGAAGAATGGTAAAAGGTTCAGTGATTCCTTAAGGGAAACAAGTTTCTCTCCACATGCTTGAAATGGGCATAAAGAAGATGTCTAGTATTAGGCAAAGTGCCAGTGTGCTTCCGATGGGATGTAGTAAGTATACTAGGCCACGCCAAATGTGAATGCGGTTAAAGTTAGTGTCCGCTTGACAGATTTCTCCGGCGGGTGAAGAAACACGGTCCCTTTAAGCACAAACCTATGTTGGGGAAAGAAAAGCCGAAATGAGTGCCTGTGGAATAAAATGAAAACCAAGTGTCTTGTTGTGGTTGTCTAGGTTCGGAGAGTAACACGATCATCTCCGCGAAGCGAAAAAAAGAAAGGGGCAGTGGCAATACGATTTGGAATGATGCTCATGGTATAGACATGCATGTGTATATCATTCATGATCATAGTGGCTGCGGATAGTGTGCGGCATGGTGCTGAAAGGGGGAGATATGAGGAAAATCAGGCATGTCACGGCATGAGAAGATCGCGTGGAAGAACTCGTCCAAGGGAGCCAAAATGCAACAACTGGCCTAGCATTCGCCACTGCCATGTGTTCCGCTACTTATATAGCCGCTAGTCTTTCCTATCTTTCCATTCCCTCTCCCCGGAATGCATGACTCTGCCCACCTCAAGCGAAAGGCTCCCTCTGACGACCAGCAAGACTCTCAGCCTACTGAACAGTCTACTGCTCCTCCCGAATCTCTGCCTGACACTGCGCCTCGCCAATTCTCAGACTGGCCTTCCTCGTCTTCACATGTCTCCAGCCCCCTTTCTGCAGAGGTCGTTTTCAAGCGTCCAAGGCTGGAAAAAATTCAGACTTCTCTGCGCAAGCGACCTCTGCCACGTAAATCGCCTCTGAAACCGCGACCACCGCCTACTGCCCGCCATGGCAGCGATATTGAGGACCTTGGTATGGTTTCAGCAGCTGATCCAGGTCCCTCTAGCGGTTCTCTTCTCCATCTACGCCCTGCACCGAATTCATTTGATCCGTCTCCGCCTGTGGTACCCTTCTTCCCCATAGATACGAATTTGATACACATCCCTTCTCTTCAACCCCCGGTTAACCGTCAGACATTGAAGGAACTCGATCTCGATGTCATTCTCCGAAATCCTCAGCTCCGTGCGTCGTCGGATGTATAATTCTAATTCGTCATCCTCTAATGTCATCCAGGCCATGATTTGCTCTTTGACCCAGGTCTACAGTTCCGTCCAACCTGCAGTCGTCGGAAACGGAGCATGTGCGAACGATACTGGGCTGCTGTAATTCAAGAAATCGAATCGGGCTGCACCTGCGTGTCCTTTGACTCACGAGGGAAGCCTCATGCCGTTATTTGTGCGTGCGCACAGGTTCCACAACCCCCACCTCATGCTGTTGTC
The DNA here is from genome assembly GCA_018854895.1 of Tricholoma furcatifolium. Taxonomy (NCBI): domain Eukaryota; kingdom Fungi; phylum Basidiomycota; class Agaricomycetes; order Agaricales; family Tricholomataceae; genus Tricholoma; species Tricholoma furcatifolium. The sequence goes on from JABAJV010008552.1 coordinate 111,321, forward strand.
GCATATTCCTCATCCATGGATATATTAACCTTGCGAATGCCCTCTCGAATTCATGGCCTTCTCAAAGAATTTTTAGAGGTTCTCCTACTTGTCATACAGCCCCTCTCTAATGTGTCTGGCATATATGTGAACCCAAACACGTTCAAAGCACAGATGGAGGAACATGCTGCTCAGGCAGATTATGTTCGTTCTATCTTTGATTCTGCTCTGATCGAGCGAGAACTAAAGCACGAACTGTTTGAGCCCTCTGGTCTTTTTGCGGCCATCGGGGGGATTCTGAAAGGCCACTGTGCCCCGATGCGAGACCGCGCTGTAGAAGCTATGGTACAAGCCGCTCGGTCTTGTGCGCCTGGGGGAATAGGCAGAAAATGTGATGCATTGTCAGCGGTCAGGATGTGTCTCGAAATTCTTGAACTTATGAAGTTGGTTCGCCTCATTTATCCCTCTAATCTTGATATTATCATTGACCCTGCTCTATAGGACATTGCAAATCATCAACTTCAGACGTTACGACCGTTCCTTATGCGCACTTCGGGGCAATTCGAACTAAAAGCTTTCAAAAACCGAAAAGGCTCACACTGCTCGCTTCGGTTAACTCGCGAGTGGTTACGCCGTGCTCATAGCGACCTCCTGATGCGTGAAAATATCTCACATCCTGGTAGTCTCCGGTATAGTGCTCTACCCCGCAATCAACAAACATATCTCGCTGTTCTCAAGGGTACAATCGACTTGATCTTCGATCCTCCAGAATCATCAACACCATGCACACCATCCTCGTCCTCGTCCTCACCGCCCCCAACTCCAATCTTTCAACCGACATCGCCAACCCTACCTCGGCTTCAAGCCCTCCCTGAAACAGTGTATCTAGATAGTACACGTCTCGCAGGTCTCAGCGCAGACGCTGCGGACATTACGGCGATCTATATGTTCCTTCTTCTTTATCGCCAACTCATTCATTCGGATACCTGTGAATCACCCATCTCGCCACAGGACCTGGCAAAAGTGGAGGATAGTAACTTAATGCGCTTGAAAAGCGAGATACGGGACATCGGGTCAGCTCATCTTGGCTATTGCTTTACGGCCAGGCTGGCTCTCGATGACACCCAGAGCCAGGATTGCTCCGAAAAGGAACGAGCTGCTAAGCAAGATATTGTCCTACAGGTCGCAAAACGAGCCAAAGACGCCCGGTCGTCTAGCAGTCCATCGTCGCCGATTGGCGAAGCTCCCGATGAGCCTATGTTACAGCTTGCTCAGCGCTGGGCGGACTCCAATATCAATCCCAATTCGCCCTTGTGCACGCTACTGCGGCGTCGACTACGAGACGTAGTCTTTAACTCTGTCGTCGCTCAAACATACCCAAGTCGCGATTCTACCTCCGGAACCCTACCGACCATTGATTTCCTTTCCTGCATCCAGGATCAATCAAAGCAGACCGCCTCCCATCTGGCTACTGGCATGGAGCCTCTACTGGAAGAAATTAGAACCCTCGTGGAAAAAATTTCTCGTCTCACGTTGATTCATCTCAATGCCTACTTGGCTCTATATGAGCAAGATGGTTTCATGGTCTAAGATACTCAGCGCAAACCAGAACTTTTTTGTATTTTTGATCCAAGTCCTTGTCCGTCCTTTCATGCATGCATTGCAATCCTACCCTTACGAGCTACTGCGCTCATACATAATTCATATATGCCCCTCGAGTACCACGACACCCATATTGGCGCCTATAACTTTATGCCACGATATCCCACACACGTCGAGTACCAGTAATTGCGATACCCCAGCCACGTGGCGCACATCTGTCCATTTCAATATGCCCTCTCAGAAACAGAAAAGACGTTACCTTACGTAGCTAATGAGCTAGGGATGACCACCTTTATCTGTACTACAAGATGAGGGGAAAGTCACGGGCATGCCAAATGACTTCGATAAGCATCGGTTTGTCAAAGACAACTTGGCAGCTGATTAGAATCATGTATCCGTTTTGAGCTGAGTACACACCTTTCCATGACCGTTCACCATATTACTGGTAATGTATGGATTCACTACCGATTCGGAGAAAACTTTAGCACTTCTAGAATCTAAACATCTAGATGTATGGTTGTAATCGTGATAAGTACAGTTGGAGTGTCACAGAGTTAGTGGGCAGTGTGCCAGTGCCAATGTCAGATTGCTTAGATTTCACTAATTCAGTGCATCCTGCATGCCGCCTGCAGGCCTTTTTTTCTGTGATGAGATTTGATATCAGGAAGCGTGACCGGTCCGTTACTCCGAAGTAGTTGTATTGGTTGTACCGTGTAAACCTGAGGCCACGATGGTTCTCAAGCCTGCATATGTATAGCTTTCGTTTCAACCCCAGGAATTACTGCTGAATATGGAAACTTGAAAAAGACTACCACGCTATCTATACCATTCACTGCTAACGAGCAGATGACGATGCCCTCAGCCTCGCTTGGGTCATTTGACGTGAACCAACTCATCGACGGAGAGCCTCATACCCTGACTATCATCAATGCACGCTTGCCATACGTCGATAAAGAGCCGTCATCCAAGATCTATCGGATAGAATGTCGCGGCCGCCGAGTTTATGAAGTCTCTTTGCTTCAGACGCCTCAGACTACTGGCGAATTCGTGGGTGGACGATATCTAGATGCGGAGGGGAGCCTAGTGTTGCCTTCGTAAGCCTTCCTTTCTGCCAGCTTCCAAAGACTTCAATTTTTAATTTGACCAGGTTATGTCATTCACACATACATCTCGACAAGTGCTTCATTCTTGAAAGATGTAACGTTGTTACTGGGTATGGCAAACCGAATGACAGACTGAATAACTCGCTCTTATTGTCCTCATGCTAGCCAATTCAACGAGGCACTAGAAGTAACTGGTCAGGCTAAGATGGCGTTTCCTATGGATCCAGGTGACCTTTATGCCCGAGGTGCAAGGCTGATACGTGAGAGCGTCCAATGCGGCGTGACGTCAATGCGCGCTCATGTCGAGGTTGACAAGATCGTTGGATTCTCCTGCTTAAACGTTGCTCAGGAACTACAAAGCGACTTCAGGAAGGTTTGTGACGTTCAAATAGCAGGTGAATTTGTCTTAATTGAAGTCCTCGGGACTGCGCGATGCTGATCAGCGAGCCAGCCTTTGCTCAGGAGCCTCTGTTCGATGCTCCGGGGGACACTCTTCCCGGACGCAATTTTGTCTTGTTGGAGGAAGCATTGAAAAGAGATGGCATTCATGTAATTGGCTCTGCGCCCTACGTCGAGGCCACATTACAGCAAGCCAAAATGAATATAGCTCTCATTATGGCCACGGCTCGCAAAAATGGGATGCACGTCGATTTTCACCTGGATTATAATCTCGACCCTTCATCAGAGCCTCTCATATACGAGGTCATCTCTCAGGCCAAAGAAATTGGATGGGCCATTAACGGCCCGACCTGTCATCGAATCACCATTGGCCATGCGACACGCCTGCAGGTTTTCAGTCAGGAAGAGTGGCGACAGCTTGCGGAAGCCATCAAAGATCTTCCCATTACCTTCGTCGGGTTACCACAATCCGACGTCTATATGCAAGGTAGAAATGATTATGAGAAGCCTCTGGGAGCCCCTCGAAGCACGCTGCGCGTGCCTTATCTTCTCCACAAGTATGGGATTGAAGTGGCGATGAGTGTCAACAACGTCCAGAACGCTTTTACACCACAAGGTTCTGTGGACCCTCTGACCCTGTGCCCTTTGGGTGTCGCGCTATTTCAGACCGCCGCACCCTCCGATATTGAAACGCTTGTTGTGCGGCTGTTTTATTTCCTCTGCACCGTAATGGTGGCTGATTGTCTTCATTCAGCGGTCTGTAACTTTGACATCGAAGCTCGCCATTGGTTTGAATGAGAGTAATAGGACTGATTTATTTCCTACGTCGGGCGACCCCGCGGATTTCGTCATCCTCCACGGTGCCCATTCACTGTCATCAGCAGCCCTCAATCCGCCATACGATCGCACTACTATTCGTGCAGGTGTCGTGGTTGCAGGCAAGCACTCCTCTACATGGCTCTTGAAGGACTAAGATGAAAGTTACACATGGTATTTATCATCTACTACATTGGGACGTACATCGTTGATAAGAAAGTGGCAACAAAAATAATGTACTAACCGTGAGATGAAACAGTGCAGCGGTATAATATACAGAGTAAGCTTCGGCTGACAGGAGAGGCATATTACTTGGTAATGACAGTATGTTCAAATGAGAGTCAATATGGTAAAAGCTTAAAAAAAAGGAAGCAATAATAGAAGTAAAATATGGTGCAGGAAAAAGATTCAGTTGCCATTATGGATTCACCGAATCACTGGCACTGCAACTATGCAAATAATGACGACCCAGGTCAGGACAAACGCGATAGCGAGCGAACGTACAACAATGTCCCAGTGCCCCCTGACTACGACGGGACTAAGAATACGTGTGAAGGAGGCGAAGGCGGGAACAGCTTTGACTTTCTTAAACTGTTTCCGGATAGACATAGCGCCTTCAGGTCGACGACGAGTAACGACGGCGGCTTTGGGTCGGCTCACACCAGGTCCGAAACTCGTTGGCTGTGTCTCGGAGTCCTTGGGGTCGGCGGCGGCAGGAGTAGGAGTTTCAACCAGGAGCCACCTTTTGGGAATACAGCGGAGCTGCAGGCGCTCGAGGATTGTCGCGGCAGACACTTTGGAGAGGGGGGGCAAGTCAGACGTGATCTCGACGATTTCATGAGTTTCGGCCGGCGGTTCTACCTTCATCTTCTCGTTCTGGCGGGAATATCCAGATTGCGGTCGCGGGGGAAGCGCATCAAAATTGAAAGGGGATATTGGTTGTCGTTCTTGAGGCAAAAATTTGGGGCTGTCTCCAGGCTCGAGGTCAATGGTGGAGTCATACGGATGAATAAAGCCAGCAGTGATAGCGAAGACGGATTCCTCATCGTCTACAGTCTTTTCGTTGATTGCGAAGTTGGTCTCGAATCCGCTGGGACTATAGTATGGGTCATCGTCAACGGACTCGGTATCATAGTAAGCGCCTGATATCTCGATTCGCAGATGAGAGGATTCGTAGGAAGAATCTGAGGAGCCGCTGCATGAACTTGAAGCACTTGATGTTGATGACATTGTAGGTGTACGGGATAGATGGTTCTCGGGTAGATAAGCGGGTGGAGGTGGTGAAGGAGGAGAAATGGTCATCGGTGGTGGGGGGACAAGGGGGACAGGGGATACAGGCTCATTGGGGGGTGGCGGCGGCGGAGCAAACATGGGCAAAGAAGCTTTGCCCAATAACCGTGGCTTGGATATTGGCGGTCGTTCAAGCTCGAATGTACGAAGCTGTCGCAAGTCTCCAAAGATGTATACTCCTACACAGATACCATTGATGGCTGTTATGAGGATCGATAACCCTATCCAGAGGGCCGGAAGAGCTGCCAGACGTTCCCATCGAGATTGCCCCTGAGTAAAATTGAGGACCAAGGGGGGAAGGGCACCTACGAGGATGCAAAACGTGCCTGCGATGATGCCACATAGAACACGATTGTTACCCACATTGCTCAGCTGAGCGTTGAGAAACCTGGCAAGACTCTCTTGCAGCATTTTAGTGACCTCCTGAGAGACTTGGTGGAAAACAGATGGATCAGGATGGTGTGGAAGATCGGTGGTGTGGAAGGGAGCAAGGATATCGGAAGGGATGTCGAGTTCGTAGACAGAGTTGGGCATAAAGAACGTCTGCTTAGCTCGTGCGTAGAACATGGACAAATGAGACGCAGTTGGTGCAGGACCTTGCTCCTGAAGATAACCACCTGTGTGTTTCCTGGCCTTGGTCGCAGCAGCCCATTGATGATACTTGACCGTATACTCTTTTAGCCAGAGGGTGAAATATCTTGTAGGGACTGTCACAAAAATGGTATTTGATTTCAGAACCCTGAACTACTCACAGGTTTTCTGGACAATCTTCGACATATAATAACCATTCCTGACAAAGAAGAAAAAAATTGAGAAGGATAAGACGACGGCGGCCGTACTCAAGGCATTACCTCGAAATCTTTCAAGCCTACACAAGATGGTATACTTGTAAGCTTTGGGCACAACTAGGCAAATGCGTTGGTACATACCGAGTGGGGGTAGATGTTTTCTATCTAAAATGTCTTCAAGGCGGACCTTCAAGAGAGGGGTTACTTTTGAAATGTCAACACGATTAATTGAAGCGAACTTGAGGAAATATTTACCGCCAAAAGACCTAACTTTGCCGACGGCCGGAGGAGGATTGCAGAGACGAAACTGTTAATCAGGCTAAGATAAATAGATGGGACTAACTAGATGAATAGATACAGACTGGAAATGACAAAAGAGCAGCGAGGGTGACGCGATAAGTCCTTGGACGAGTCTCCAGACGGGAGGCAGCCATGGGAGTTGAACGAAAGGAAGGGAAGCAGGAGTGGGTGGATTAAGAGGGCCAGTCAGGCAAAGAAGTGCATGGCGCAGAACTGACAAAGGTGTGGTTCTCAGTCGATCAACAAATAGCCCGTCAATGAGGCGCGCTTAACTCAGTTAAATTGCACAATCCAGGCAGCCGAATAAGCTTTTTTCTCTTTGCCCCCGCAGATCAATCCCACGCGACCTCCTCCTTTCCACTTCGCTCGACTCGATTGCCCGCCCTCTTCCTCCCCATCAGGAAAAACCCATGCTTCAATCCTACAAGACACCCATAGCTCGCTGCAGGAAAGGGGGATACCCGTATATGTCGCATCAGGAACCATCTCCACATGTCAGATTTCTCAAGGTTTTTTGTTTTCACCGGATGACGACTGCACCGACTCCATCAAGCTTGTGTTTCCAGTCCTATAAATTGTCAATATTGATCCACCACTGACTATCTTACGTGCGGGTTGCGGTTTTATGCGCCTCTAGGCTTCCATAACCTGTAAACAATGTCATTCCAGTTGTCACTTCACGATCTCCACCACAAGTTGTGTATTCAGTTTATGACATACCTCAATGCCGTCTCCCGGCAGTCATAAAATAACCAGCTGACATAATTCATGAGCTTTAGGTTGTTCAGCTGAGATTATGTATGCGTTAGTTTTTGTTTTTCTTTCGCACAAAAGGGATCACAAGTCCCATGTGCGTTGGAGATGATACTCATCAATTTGCGGGGATACTAAGATCCTCCGAAATTAAAATTAGCTTACCTGAACGTTCACTAGTTCATTTTACTTGCGTAACGCCAGGCGTTAGATGTTATGTATCTCTCAAAAGCGAGGAGGCAAAAATCAGCGTTCATCTTTGAGCAACCGATATCATACTTGTCTGTTCTACAAGCCAACCATCGATCGCCAACGAGTCGAAAGTAACCTTCCGAGTCGCGAGCAAAGCAGCCTATTGCCTCCTCCTTTCCCAAAAAAGGTTGCCAACATTGAATAACCTTCTCGCCGCATGACAGCGCCTTGGAAAATCCTGGCTGATTATGCTCTGCCGTCCTAGCCAAGCGTAGCCTGGTTTCCGGTCTGGGGAGATTGGGTGGCCGCAGCGTTGTCGGCAGCACCCACGAGCGTAACGTTAGATGTGAACTCCAAGTGCTTGAAGCCCAACTCCTTCAAAGAGGTGGCAAAGTGGCCCGCTTTGGGTATCCAGATGTTTTGAATTGCCACATTGCTGACATTGGCACCGTCGACACCTCTGATCAAAGGTCGGGTGTCGCCTTGACCCCCAACAAGAACGTTTTTGACGAGGACGTCCGTGATAGGCCCGACGCCATGTTTTCCATTCTCAATGAAAATCGCGAGCCAAGACCCGACCTGGCCATCGAGGTAACTGACCGAACTGCTGGTGTCCCTAACGATTATGTTCTCGAATGTAACATTAGACGCAGGTGCGGGGCCCCACTGGAAAAATTTTAAGACCATGCCATACGATCTTTACAATGCGAATTTACCTTCTTGTGAATTCCTATGCCAACAGCTGCATCGTAAACAGTGCTGTGAGAGAACTTGATGTTGGACATCTTAGACATGGCTCCCTGGCCAACTTTGAAACCGTAATTCCCTGTCCACCCCAGGCAGTGCTTGAGGCGGATGTCCTTGACAGGCTGAAGTGGCCCAGGATAACCGGGCACCTTGTCAGAGAGGGGTTTAGAAGCCTCTGCGGTGAATGCATCTGCATTTGAGACGGCGATAACACCCTTGACTGTGACACTGAAATGGAGATGATTAAACAGGCTGGAGACTTCTGGACAGAAACGCCACATACTTTTGAGATTCCACGATGGCAACAGCGCCGTTCTAGAGCAGGAGACGTCCCGTTTAATGCAAATACTACGGCGATGATAAAGCTTGCTCACATGTCTTATTTCCTCGATGTCATTGAAAACCTTCAAATTGCGAACCGTGACCGAGTTGGATCGGACAATGTTCAAAGCAGCGCTTCCGGACTCGAGTAAGATCGGGCCATCGAGAGTGAAACGACTGGTAAGGATTGGGACGATAATGTTCTGGGCAAAGTTGGAATCTTTGTACGTAAAGGCATTAGCGTCGATAACGCCCCGTCCAAAGATCTTGATATCAGTGGAGTTGTGAGCAGTGGAAATCCAGTATGTCCCAGAGCGACCATCCTGGTCTTTACCCCAGTCCACGCTGTAGTCATTTGGATTACCCGTGTTGCGCAGAACGGCTCCTGGAGCGAGGTAAAGCGAGGTCTTCGATGGAAGGACAAGATTGCCGAGCAGGTATACGCCCGCTGGTACATAAACGACGGCGTCATCCCTCGCGCTCTGGCTGGCAGCAGAAATAGCAGCATTGAACGCTGACGTGCTAAGACTATTGCCCGACCTATCCGCTTGATACGAAGTCGCGACATTGAAAATATTGGAACCAATGGCGGGAGGGACATTTGTTTGAATAGGATCGACAGCGACAATCAGCTCGCGAAGGCCTTCAATCTTCAGTATCCAATATTTGTGTTCATTAAGATGCCAAGAGACTTTGTTCTTGTGGACCTTGGGCTTGTTGTTGTAGTCGAAACGGGACGCAACTATGCTCATTTCCTTGATAGGAGTCCTGTCAAGGACTTTGACTTTGATATGGATACCTGGATCGGCTGAGAAGTGCGCATAGTCATACTGTCCTTGATCTGGGGGATGCGATGAGTAACTCGGCAGTGACTCTGGCATACCAACATACCCAAAATTGTAATCTGCTTTCCTCCAGCTTCCAGAGAGAACACGTCCGATCGCTTGTATATCAAGGGAGGTTCATACGTGTGAACCTTGGCAGCAACAAAAGAAACCAAGGTGAAGAGGATGAATGCTGGGGTAAAGTAGTGTTAGCCTTCGACGCAATCGGTTGGAAGAATAAAGAATAAACCCACCTGCACAGCGGCATTGGGAAACCATGATACAATGGGGTGTTCAAGACCAGCTCGAATGAGAGAAAACGAAACCCAACATGCACATTTAAAGGTTTCGGCTAGCTAATTGATGCGTCCGTTGCTTAGCGCTTAGGACGTGTGTTTGAGAACCATCAGAGGGATGATGAAGCTAGGTGTAATATCATCACATGAATCATGAATCCCCGCATATTCGATTCCGTACTCCCTGGAAGAAAGCTACCATTTCATCGTCGAGGAAAGAGGATACTTGTTGAGGCCAAGATCAAGATGTTTGTTGTGTGGAATGTTATAGAGAGCAACCAGAGTTCAGTGTATAGACAAAGTTGATCAACAAGAAATTGATAGCCAGGGTTAACACTGATCAACATTCTTTCGAGGAACGGCTGATTTGAGGCTATCCATCGAAAATCTATGTGGTGAAGGAGAATCATATTGCGACTCAAGAAAACGTTCGCGACGTGAAGTGAACGGTACACGGTAATTGCCGAGAGCCACCAGTCTGCTTGAACCTAACACCAACTCATATAGATGGTCTCTGCTTTACACTATACTATCAGCGCCAAGTCAAGGCTCAACTGGAATGCGGCACAAGAGAAATCCATCTCAAACGACTACCCTTTCGCGATGGGCGATGAAACAGACGAGGATTATGTTGCTCGGGTTTATCTCCAATTCCTTTGGCTGCCAGAGGTTCGTTTGACGCGTCAGACGCGTCGGAAGTCTTCGATACAATGCTAACGTCTATAAACAGTCGATAATGCCTCTCAATCTTCTTGTCCCCTCTCTACAACGCGTCTCTTCAGACCCTTCCCAACCACATCCTCTTCATAATCACCTAAAGCCCCTACTACAGACAGCTCGTACCGCCTCACGAAAGTATCACGTAGAACTACCGAATATTCTCTCTAATGGGGGTGGAGCTGGTGAAATAGAGGAGACGATGATGTGGTATGCCTTGAGTTATGAAAAGGCCGACGAAGATCTGTGGACGAGAACCCATAACATCCGGGAAGGACCATGGGAGGACGAGAAGTGGCGAGCACGATGGCTCGAGAGAATGGAACGACGCGAGTACGCAGCTTTTCTATCCCTAGTTCTTGTCAATGACCATTCCTCAGATTTCAGATACAAATCCTTCTGTACTTCTTGAAGTTGTCAGTATCAGGACCACTTCCACCTCCGTCCTCACCCAACAAGAAGGAAGGCGGTCGTGGTCACGGAAAAATCAACTTGGAACCTTCTCCTGAAGACTGCCTTGAGATCTTCATGGACAAGTTATCAATGTGGCAACTTATGGGTGGTCTTGAGGACTCTGCCGAGGCGGGGCCATCCAAGGCCAAGCCGCTCGATTGGATGCAGACATTCTTTGAAGATATTGTCAAACCTCAGTATGTTTACTATTGTCGTATATCTTCATGCTTCAAGAATTTTACAGGTTCGGAAAGCAACTACCAGAAATGTGCACCCTAATGCGATCCAAGGTGTTTCCCAATTCTCCCTTTTCAGATTCCTCAGCCCCCTCTTCTCCTGCTTCGCCTCGTGCTACCTCACCCGATGACTTACAACCTCCTGCTCGAGAATCAACACGATATGCATCACCAGCTCTTTCGACTACCAGCTCGAAAGCGCCCCAGACTCTTGTTCGCAACCGCTCCCGTTCCTTGTCCATTTCTTTGGCTCAGGAGCGCATTGAACGTGAACGCAGTGTCACAGCAGGCGCATCAAAGAAACGCGTTCTGAACCGCGAAGTTAGCATGTCGCGTGCCTTCAAACCGAAGGCAAAACCGGCGCAGGAAGAGGCGCCCAAGAAAAAAGCGCCTAATGAGGCTAATGTCAAGAAGGAAGCGAAGTCCCGAGACGAAGGTGTCCTTTTGGTTGAGGCAACACCGACAAAGCCAAAACTCGGCAGGTCACAGTCCTCGTTGTCTTTTAGAAATCACTCGCAGAGTCAAGTCTTTCTGCCTCTGGCATCCATTGGAGGGGATGAAGACGACGATGAATGGCGTTTGCCTGGTTCAAACTCTCCCGACGTATTATTGCTGGGACCAGGCCGGTACGATGAAGATGGAGATATTAATGAAAGGGTCGCAGACCATACACCGACGAAACGGTCTCGCCTACGCTAGAAGTACTAATTTATGCCTCTGTTGTAATCACGCTTTCCACTGCATTCTGTATTATACCAACATCATATCACAATCGCACTCTTGGGGAGGATCTTATATACAGTCACCAAAGATAGAGTCGTCATTCATTTCCTTGAACAAGATTACGATTGTCTGTTTTTCTAGGAATTCCCAAAGACACCTTTACTTGATGTCAGCTCCGCACCCAATTTATAACCCAGGACCTTTGTACGCGAGCATTAGAATAGTTATATCCAGATTGGATGAACTGGCACACCTTGTCCCAGTCTATCTTCTGTCTTGTCATTGGTAGTGCACGACGAAGACCCTTGAAGGTCTTCTCTCCCATCTCTTGATATGTCTCGTTCAGCGATGTCTGATACTTTCCTTCCTCATCTCCAATGAGGGCAAGTATTTTGGATGCAGATGCGCTGGGGGTCGACGTCACGACAGCGGGTGGCAAGGTCAACGAAACGTCGTGTCGTGTAGAGAGTTGAACCTATAAAGGCTTTTTGTCAGGCCAAGATATGTTGATTGGTTAAATAATCTTACATTTCCCTGTTCATAGTAATGCACATTCACAAGAACCTTCCCGGTCACTTTATGCTCATTCAAATCAACTGTATATTCCGATCGCCACCGTCCTGACCTGTCCGAGTCGAGGTGAGCATCTTATCCGTATCCGATACTGTGGCCATATAGAGAACACTCACCAGAAGTTGGTAGCATTGTATTTGTTCGCGACGACTTGTATTATGAACTGATTGGGCGTGTCTGGCAAGGCGAATACTGAGCCAACGCCATCGTGAAAGTGTGAAGAGATGTATGACAAAACCGCCGTTTCTAAGGCGTTTCTATACGACGGGGTTCAGGAATCAGGATACAGCTATTATCAAGGAAAGACGGATTCGACTACGAACCTGAATGGTTCGGCGTCCGAGTTAAGCTCTACCTGTTGTACAGCTGAGGCTTCCTACAACACATGTCAATTATTGCCAAAGAACAGCCTTCCAACTGAAATGCAAAGCAACATACCAAACTTAGATGATTAAAGATAAAAGTCGTCTTAGACCGTGGGTCCAAGAATCGCTCTTCACCCGCAGGCTTCTCGGCCTCGGCCTCGGCCTCTCCCTCTCCACCCTCTTCTTCTGCTGCTTCCGCAGTATTGGAGGTGTAATCAGCAGCAGCAGCACGCGCAGCTTCACTGATGATAGACTGGAAACCAGTAATTCAGAGCTCACTAACGCGTGGGCAAGGATATCATCGCGAGGATATTCACCTGATGACCAGCGCCGGGTACATCTACAACGATGAACTGTGCGAGATTGTATGATCGAATTGCAGGAAGAAGGCCTTCACTCAGAAGATTGTCGTCAGCGACGATGCTGCGTATATCTAATCACAAGACGTCAAGTTGATGGGTAAGTGTCTTACGATCACATTAACGAACCGTTGAGAACATCGTTGATCTCTCCTGGAGGTGATTGAAGGAGGAAGCTGGAGGCGACTTCAACTCGTTGGTCCATGATTAAGACGAAGTTGCTCTACAATCGACGACGCGGTTGAGAGGAGCTCGGAATTTGCCGACGCGCGCCATTCACCTCGTCCATAACTTTTGTCAAAGTCCATCCAGTGCGTTTACATTTATTACATGTATATACATATAACTTTATCTCGACAGCTTACAACTTCGCCCCAAATTGCGCCTCTGTGACCCCTTTTCCCATCGCCGACGTCGACGATACACCTCCTGTAACTGTCTTGATAAGGTTGTCTGCATAATCAGCTCCAGACCACTGGACAATGTTCCGCTGTCAGAATCGCACAAATCATCTCGTTATGAGCCAGAACGCACCTTCTGATGCGTGAGTACATCCGTTCCAAGATCACGCTCCTTCCGCTGGATTAGCTCGACATATGCTTTCATCCCCGTCTTGGCGTAGTTCTGAGCAAAGAGATCCGAGATGTATGCGTTAGAATGGAGACCTCCAAGCTGTATTATTGGTGAGTCGATTGTTTATAAAATGTAGAACACGAACTCACAGTAATGAATTGCCAGACGAAGCCGAGTTTGCCAAGTTGCCAAACGTACGACTCCATATCCTTCTCGCCTAGACCAGCTGCATCCCAGTTGAACGATGGACTCAAGTTGTATGCAAGCCACTGCCCAGGATACTCCGCATGTACGCCTGCTGCGAACTCCTTTGCCTGCGCCAATATCGGCTTCTTAGTCTCCATCCAGAGTAGATCTGCATAGGGTGCAAACGCTACGGCACGATTGATAGCACATTGGGTCCCACCCTGGTATCTGTAATAGCCCTCTCTGGTTCGAGGCGCGTCCCAGTCCCAGAATGGGACGCTCTTCAAGCCAAATTCCTTCTGGGCAATCGACACTGCTGTGGGATACGAGACATGTGCGACGCGTTGAAGGAACTTGTTCACGGCAGACGCGTTGGTACCCTGCTTCGTAAGCGCGTTCGCGAGGGTTTCTGAGAACAGCCGGAGGTTAGCAGCTTTAAGCCACTCATCCTCGATTGCCTGAAGTTGCGCGCCGTTCTTGCCTGCTCGTTCGGCAGCCACCATGACAGTATTCAGAGGCTCAAGCGATGGGTTAGTCGAGCCAAGGATGAAGGCGTGGTCACGGTCATCAATGTTCGAGGTAATGAGAGTGGCAGCTTCTGAATCCGTACGCGCGATGGCAAGATTCTCTACGCCCATGATGTCGAACTGCAATCGAATCGCAACAAGTCTGTTTATGTGTTCCTGGATTGGTACTAGCACCTTTCCCGCCATGTGTCCACATTTCTTCGTCCCAGGCGCCTGATCTTCGATGTGAATTCCAGCAGCACCCTTCTCAACAAACATCTTGGCGAGTTTCATCACGGCTGTCAGTCCACCGTGCCCAGTGTCAGCGTCTGCAACGAGTGGGCGAAGGTAGTCGACGTAGGGTGTCTTGGCGCGCTCTGCGTCCGTCATGCTGGAGCGAGCTTCACGCTGCTTCCGGTCGTGGAATAATTGCGCCATGAAAAGATGTTCCACCTTGTTGGGTACCGTGTTGGATGGATAGTCTGCGTGGGCAATCAGTTAGAAACCGATTCGACAAACCCAAAGGAAACGATTAACCTGCAAGATCCGGCCCAGGCTCATTAGTGCTTGACGCCGTACTGGACGACTGCCAGCCCGATACGTAGACGGTTTCAAGCCACTTTGCCATCTGGGTCACCTGCACGGGGTCAAGCCTATGCAAATCGATTATACGAAAGCAATCTAGGTGATACAAATGTTACGCACGCGCCATAAGTGTGCGAAGGAGTTCCGCGTTTGGCGTGTTCGGACAGCAAGTCCCAAAGCTTCTTGGCCATAACATTGGATGGATATTGAATTGAGATGGTGCCTCGTTTTGCGACGACTTCAGCGGCGGTATAGGGACGCTTAACTCGTGCAAAACGCGGGCTCTGGTCATAGATCAGGTTGTGTGCATGGGTAGTAGCGAATTTTAGACGTACTTTCCACCATTGCTCGACTTGGGCGACTTCTTTGGCAAACACGGCGCGCTCGTTGGACATGCTGAAGGGTTAAATGTAGGTAGGAGGAACGAAAGCAGGCGCTTAGATTATATACATGGACGACTCAGGTGTAGTTGCCGGATGTGGAACGACGAGCATGTGATTACTGTTCTAAGACCTCGGCCCCACCCGCGGTGTCGACTTGACCCTCAATCCGTCGGGGCTCCTTTTATTTGAATTTGGAAGGCCTTTCTTTACAATCAACCGTCAGACGGCATAGCATCTCAAGTAAACCGGCTGTTAAACATATGAGATGCTAATTTCATCTTCTATCCCCGTCATAAACTAGACCAGCAAGTCCATATCTGACTACAAATGCAAAAATGCTCCCCCCAACCTGTCGGGTCTTGTTACTTTAAATCCAGAAGCGTGACAGAAGGGTTCCTTACCTGAGAGCATATGAGTACTTGTACAAGCCTCTTCTCGCTCATCGGGCCCAATCGGAGAAGGAAGAAATTGAGGATCGTCAGATTTGTCGATTTTTGAATCACCCCCGTTGTCGGGTGCAATGTGAGTTCTGTAAGTCCCAGCGCAGCCATTGTTCGGAGCGTCAACGTTGTCAGCGACGATGGTGCCTCAGTAAAATCCGTCGTAGATGGATATAACAAGTTGGTATCTCGATCATATCTGGTGAAAGGACGTCGAATTAGTCCTGACGGCTGTTAAAAGAAAGAAGTACACCGGCCAACCTTGGGACTCGATGCCGGGGACAGGGGACGATACCAAAGATTTGCGGACACGACATGAGGAAATTGAATATTTGTGGTATGAAGAATAGTAGAAGTGTTTTGGAGAAGTGGGCCTGAATCCCCACTACCGCAAAAGCCATGCCAGTAACATAACACAATGTATCACCTGGGAAGGCGCGGGCAGGGTACCTTTTCGAGGAAAAATAAAATATTTGCCTCAGAGATGAGTAACAGCAAGCAAGATGAAAACGTACCAGTTATGGTACATAAACCCAGTACAGACGGCGACAAGCGGCATCATAAAGTACAGGCTGAACAAATGGCGCTCAACGAGCTCACGACTTCCATGTGCCATACCAGCAGTCCAAACTCCTCCAATTTCTAGCTCCTTCGTGTTACCCAACAGGTGGAGGGGGATGCGGAAATCGAATGGCCATGGCAGATACAATAGGTCATTAAGAATGACGGAGATGGCAATAATTAATGCTTGAGAAACTTCGGAACCGTTAATTCCTGCTAAGATGTTGAAACTGTTTGTCGCAAATGTTGACAGCAGTGACATGTAGATATAATACAACGGGCCTAGATATATCAGTTATCAGTTATGGTCAGGATGTTTAGGTGAATGATCCACGGGGTACCAAGATTGACCAGTGTTCCAAGAATGAAACGGAAAGGTAATGGAACTACGACGTGAGTATTCCCTTGTTCCGCATAGTAGACCATGAGGAGGGGAATCGATGCAATGATGGGGATGGGTAGCTTATGTCGCCAACGGATGTCAAAGACGTCATCGAGGAAGCCGAGGATAGTTGCAATTAAGAGAGATAACAGAGAGGATAAATATACGGAAAGCTAGTGGCAACAATAAGAACTAGATTATAACCAGTTTAAGCGTGACGCACCTGGTAATGAGGGAATTGCACAACTGCTATTCCCTCAGACTGATTCAATTTCTGGTTGGCAAAGTTCAGGATGAAGTTTGAAAATGCAAACGGAATGAAAAGCATCAGTAAAAGAATGTAGACCGATGCGCAGACGAGACCCAAACTCTCTGGTCTACGACTAGATGAGAAATGCTAACAATTTGGAGACAATCCAAAGCACGAACATGGGTATCTCATGACGATAATGTTTGAGAAGATCTCCTCCTTTAAGGCCTGCTTTGATAAACGATGGTCCGAGGGCAGGTACGAGGTATATAGTAGCCAAGAAAGCGAAGATCGAGAAACCAACAGAAGTGTATAGGGCCGGAAGTGGTGGTACAGGGTCGAGAAGAGGGCGGACGATGAACCATGAAGCAATGGGCACCAGTCCCAGTAGGAGAACGCGCGGCAGGGGGCGCGGAGGCAGCGTATTCATGGTGGCTGGATGAGAAGCCTTTCGCCCAAAATTCGTGGCGCGAACGTGTCGTGAGCACGTGCTCGGAGATCAGTGCGGGGCTCGGATCTTGACCTATCTATGGCCTCGCCCCTTCACCTCAACAGTACTGGATGCTGTATTCGACGTACCCACGACAAGGGAAGAGGCGTTTATGGTCAGTCATTATCTCTCTCGCCTTTCACTGCATTTTAATTCTCTATTAGCTGCCCAAAATATACCTGCTCAGACTGTGATCGAAATCAGCCCCGTGCTACTTTTTTCCAAAGAAGAATATGAGGCGCATGGTAAGTTTAGTCCTTCACTTCTTGCTTTTGACATATTTCAATACATTTTATATCTAGGAAAATTTACGGTGTTAGATCACTACACATTCAAATGGAGCGAGGGCAGAATGGCTCTAGCGTTGGGTCTTGGTCCGCACTTTTCTCTTGTAACCTTGCCTCGACGCTGACCCTGCATCTATTGAAAGGATCCCTTTTCAACCATTCCGAGCAACCTAATGTGTCATACTCTCTCGACACAGCCACTGAGTCTATCAGATATACAACTGCACGCGACATCACTGCCGATGAAGAACTCTGTATATTCTATGGTCACCAATTGTGGTTCAACCCTGCAGACTCTATCATTTCTAATCACGCTGCGAATCTGCCTGAATCAGAAACTGAAGACGGTTGGGGTGGCCTGTCAGCTGTGGGAGACAGCGCTGATCCAACACAAGAAGATAGCCCATTCACGCAAGGAGATCCTGATGAAATCATCTCAGACGAGTCCCTGCCATTTACGAGGTACAAGCTTCCACCCGAGGAAGAAGAGCTTGATTCCATACGGACAGGTGCGCGTTTTAAAGCATTCCAGATATTTCGATGCTCATCAGAATTCCTTTTTGCAATTTCAGTTGAGGCGTGGGTGGTAGACATTCCCGATCCACGCCATATAACCAAAATGCTCAAGTGGGTTCTTCATCTCATGTGATTAATCATCTTTCCTGACGAGCTTCTACTAACCTATAGATGGCTAAAGCAAGAGGGACTCGAAACTCTGGACTTGGGACATCTCAAGCGCATACGAAAGATAAACGATACCGCCACCCTCCTTCTTGCCACCCTCATCGCATCACCAACCCCACCTTCTCCGCCACCTGAACTTGATCTACCAGCACCTTACAGTCTTCTTGTCCCTAGTGCTCCGGCGTTAACACCGATATCCCTCAAACTCAAATCAACCTTCTGGCCAACGTTATTCACGCCACCAAGGAAAGGTGAAACCGAACAGTGGACTCGTGGACAGGCACAATGGGCCTGGCAGGCGATGAAGATTGTCACCGCTGCTGCACACGAGGCGCGTGGTCGAGGAGAGGTAATTGTCATTTAGAGAAAATCCTTGTTATAGTTTGCTTATCTTCTTGTGGTTTAGCTGCCAATTGCAGCACATGTCGCTGCTCCATACGAGAAGAACGTTGACACGAGATCACCTATGGCTTTGACTTTTACAGCGTGTGATACTCGGCATTCCACCGCACATCCTCTCCGACATGCCACTATCAATGTAATCCGGAAAATGGCTGATTATCAGGCGTCTATAACACCATCTGTACAATCGCCCACACCTACCGCCACTCCAGTATCTGATGAACGGGAGATGGATGAAGTCCGCAATGGCTCTAACTATCTCCTCACATCTCTCACGGTCTTTACCACACACGAACCGTGCATCATGTGCAGCATGGCCTTGATCCATTCTCGCGTTAAAGAGGTTGTGTATCTATACCCGATGCCACGAACAGGCGGTTGTGGGGGTGCCGCATGTCTTCCCACCTTGAAGGGCGTAAATCATCGCTTTGGAATTTGTCAATGGAAGGAGCAATTCAATACTAGCGATGATCTAGAAGTCGATGATACTGTGGACGCATAATTTTTAATGTGCAAACAACGGTCGAGACCATAATGGATGTAATACGCTGGAATGTAATAGAGATGTAGATGCAATAGATAGGTAGGTAGAGGCTAGTGCAGACTATAATTACAAAGTCGAAATAATAGACTCGTGCGTAACGAGGGATAGCTAATAATCAATGAACTTATAGGCGGTGTACAGCCCCGTTCCCATTTTGAGTGTGCGTCGAGCACGGTTGCCATTGCTTGGCCTTGATGTAGTCGAGGAGGGCCTCGTCAGAAAGGTTCCTGAAAATGCTATTTTCGTCGACGCCCTGTGTCCAAAGCACGTCGTAAGTAAGATGCCCAGCCAGAGGTGACTGAACCAGGCAGGTACGTACATCTTTTTGTGCCGCACGAATGACGGCCAATGCAATACGTGCACTGATATCGCGAATACGGGCAAGACGTGGATACACCAAATCGGAGTTCACCTCTTCTTGCGTAAGGGATTGTGCAAGCGCAATAGATGCCTGCTCGACCATTGAATCCGTGACATGGCGTGCTTTTGAGAGGATGGTGCCCATGCCGACGCCAGGGAAGATGTACATGTTGTTGCCCTGACCAGGCTCATAAACCTTGCCTTCGTATTCCGTGGGTTTGTAGGGGCTTCCAGAGGCGAAAATGACAGATCCATTTGTCCTGTTAATCGATAGCCGTGGTTACTTGTGGGTAACTTGGATAAACATAAGACAGACGACGCACCAGTGAAGAGCATCCTCATAATCAACTTCAGATAGAGATACAGGGTTTGAAAGAGGGAACACGATAGGACGCGTGTTAATAGACGCCATGAGACGTACCACATCCTCTGTGAACGCGTTCTGTTATGGCGTGAGTAAAAAGACCTAGGATCAGACGGAAGGTTCGTACGCGGATTGTGCTGAGGCCGAGAAGTGCCGTGGGTTTAACGTACTCAATTATATCGACGAGGTTGGTCAGCGGCGGGCCTTGATAATCTGTACGCGCAAAGTCTATTTCGCTCTCGTGAGTAAACCCTCGATGTGCCGATGAGAAAAGAAGACTTGCGACTTACACTTTTTGTGTTCCTGGAGGCCTTTCCTATCCGCAGTGATAAGGCCTTTGGAGTCAACAGTCTAGAATGGTCTGTCGTTACTAACATGGGATTGTGGACAAATGAGAAACCGGCTCACGTATATCCTGCCTCGAGCCTCCTCTTCGCTCATGCCAAGGAGTTTGAAGAAAGACATGAGTTGTTTTGCAACACCAATTCCAGCCGAACCGGCGCCAAAGAACAAGATGCGATGATCTGTGAGTGGCCTGCCAGATGCTGCACTGGAGAGTTTTGCTGCATTCATAAAGCCTGACAGAATGACGGCGCCTAAATTGCCGAAGAGTGAGAATTACTCGATCAGTATTCTGGGCATGCCCAGAAAACAGAGTAGTTCAAACCTGTGCCCTGGATCTAGAGAGACAGAAAAATCAGCTGACTGTTGCAAGACAAGAATAATAGGAAAGACATACATCATCGTTGAAACAGCGGTACTGCGTTCGGAACATATCGAGGTAACGGAAGGCATTATCTGTAGAGAAATCCTCGAATTGGACCAAGAGGGATGGGAATACTTCAGTCATAGCTTCTATGAACTCGTTCATAAATCCGTCCATCTAAAAAGTCATGTGAGTCGTAGGATATTTCGACAAGGAATGTGGAGGCACCTCTTCAACGCCAGGGCGCTTACGACGAACGCCGATGTAAAGAGGGTCCTCGAGGAACTTTTCAGTATTTGTGCCCAGGTCCAAACAGATAGGGACTGTTGTCTCAGGCTTGATGCCAGCGCCGGCAATGTATAGATCCCTATTTTTTGCAGTGTCAGTAATGAACCAGACTAGGCGATGTACACGAACAATTTGCCGATGCTAATAGGAAGACCATTAGCGCCGAGGTCGCCGAGACCAAGGATACGAGAGCCTGGAAATGCGGTGAGACATGGTCGTGTGCACCACACTTTGGAGAGGCGCACCATCAGTTACAACGGCAATCCTCGAAGCTGGGCCTGCGGGCCAGCTGCGAAGGACATCGCGGATGCGGCCACGATCCTCAATGCTGACATAGAGACCTTCAGGGTGGCGCCAGATGTGAGAGTACTTGGAGCAGGCATCGCCAACCTATTGGGACAAAATGATAAGATATGGTACAAATGGATATATTTGTTCAGTGTACCGTGGGCGTGTAGAGAATAGGAATGATTTCAAGCATGTTGGCCAACAAGACTTCGTAAAAAAGGTTTGGGTCGCGCTCCTTGAGACCTGACATGTAGATGTATTTCTCGAGACCATTCTGCTTGCTTCTGAGCTGGGCGAGACATCTCTGTCGATGGTCAGTTGTGAGGAAATACGGGGGAACACGGGTCGATGTGGAGAAGCCGGATGAATAGAGAGAGGCCATGGGGGTAAGAGAAAGAGCAATGAGAGATAACGGGATGGGGCGTTGGATTTATAGTTTACGGGGAGATTAGGCAGGAATAATGGGAGATTATTTAGCACATGTGAAAGTGAAGAGTGCTTAAAGTCTTAGAGTCGAGACGGAAGGCGCGGATGACTGCTGAAATTGCTATTTCCGTATACGGTGTTCCGACCCGAACGGGCCCTCGCTGCGACAAAAATGTATATTATAGTCTCCTCGTACTAAACGGGGTAACAAATTATGTCTAGAACTGCTGCTGCGACCGTGAGTAGACATGGGAGTGGGACAAGAAACAACCAACGTACACGGAAAAAAATAATTTGGCCCAATGAAATCCTCTGCAAATCACCAAAACTCGCGCCGTTTCTTACGGATGAGATGAGCAGTCAATTTTCTTTCACTCCAACCTTCCATCTCTAGCTCCTTCTGTTCCTGTACTATCCGCTTACGAGCCTTGCGGCCGGATGGTTTGAGTGCAGCAATGCATCCAACAAAGTTTGGTGTCACGTCGAACATTTTTGCCAATTTAAGTCGTGTGTATGTGTCGGGATCTGAGCGTCGTAGTCGACGGATTTCGGCAACAGCCTCGTCAGAAGCACGTTCTGGATTGGGCATTTCCTTTCGCATCAGAGGAGGAAGAGGCCCTGGCACTGCTGGTGTTAGGGGACGTAGCAATGGCGAAGTTGGTGCAGTGGAAAGAGAAAATGGTGAAGGTGCTGTCGGAGGGGGGCGGTGAATGAATGTAAGCTCCCCATCTTCGAGAGGAGTAACCACAGCCTGAGGGTTGTTGAGGAGGGGGTCTACACGTCGCATGGGAGGCCTTTCAGAAGTGCCAGGTTTTGGACGGGGGTGACGAGTGGCATATGTGCGTGCCAACGACGCGCGCAGCGACGTCTGCGCTGTCAGACGCTGGCAGAAGTTCATTTGTCGTCGTTGTCGTCGTCGTTAACAGTGTGCCCAAGTTGGTCACAAAATTATGATTTCTTGTTTCCCACGCACATATTCCCCGTTTGATCATTGCGCCTCTGCCTCATCCCACCAAGATCTTAGATGGCAGAGCCTTCACCTCACATTAGATGGATGAAAGAGGCCATGGCCATGGTAAGTATTAACTCTAATGCCCTCGCGGACAAAAATGACCATGAATAGGCCGAAGAAGCATTGGCTGGAGGCGAAGTGCCTGTGGGATGCGTCTTCATAAGGGATGAAGCAATCATAGCACGCGCCAGAAATAGGACCAACGAACTCCGGAATGTGAACTCAGCTTCTCACCTTTTCGAAAAATTTACAGAACATTTACATTACAGGCAACCCGGCACGCTGAGCTTGAAGCTATCGATAGCATTCTAGCGGACAAGACACTCACACCAATAGCAGGCGCCAAATACCCTCTCGCTACAACTACATTATATGTCACCGTGGAACCATGCATGATGTGCGCTTCAGCTCTCCGCCAATTGGGTATCAAGGAAGTTTTCTATGGATGCGGCAATGACAGGTTCGGCGGCTGCGGCAGTGTCCTAGGTGTGAATGAAACGTGAGTGCATGTCTTTTTTAATTTAGTCTGGGAAGACTCAATAATGTTGGGGTTGACGGAGCAGAGTTGACCACCCCATTCACCCCGCCTATCGAGCAACGGGGGGATATCTGAGAGAAGAAGCTATCATGATCCTGCGACGTTTCTACATTACGGAAAATACCAATGGTATGCAGCAATTCTATCTCATGCTAATCAATCTAAGATCGTCTTGCGCAGCACCGATACCAAAATTGAAAGCAAATCGAGTCCTGAAAACTGAGATCCTGCCTGACTCAACGCCGTGAGGTTGCAGATTACGAAAATTCCAGGGCACTGTCCGTGCCATCGAATAATGAGCAAGACGGGGTGTGCAAAAATAGATGGCGGCGTAAACCTGCCATCGATTCTATGGATGCTCGCGACACACCACGATGCATGCATGATCCTCTCGACTCTGTGTACGCCCGTTTTCGCAACCATGGAAAAGCACGACGGCCTTTCAGGACCAGTTCTAGTTTTTCTGCGCATCATTCGAGAAATATTTTGAATGCATATCGTTAGGTCGTTGTCGGCTGTACAGTAGACGTAACGCAACGCATTCCGTTTTTTCTGTACTGTGGGTACGGTTATTTAATTTGGATACTGTGATGTTCAGAATATTTCTAGAAGTCCGTGTCTACGAGGCACGTAAAATATATGCTTCTTCAGGAGTTGTGGCCTTGACAGCTTCGCACAGATCGTTTACGGCATGTGATCGTAGAACGAAACATATAAAAGGGTCCCTTCTTTATCGCAAAATTTGTTCTTGACCTCAGTGTTGAAGTCAAATTTGCAGCATGAGTAGTAAGTTCTACCAAATCGGAGGGCTGGGGCCCCATCTACAATGGTCTTGTTAATTTGTGCTTTGTATTTTACACGGCTGAGAGTCTTCATAGGTGGCGCGTCGACCCAGGTTATATTGATGAGAAGAAATTGAGTGAGGATATCGCAGGGACAGGTTCACCACTCCGTTTGCCCGGAGAAGAACACATTGAGCTCGTTCTCGGTGATGTGAATTTTTCACGCCTTGCACAGGATACTCACTCCAGATAGGCATTAAACTCACCGGAACCTCTCATCTACTTCTTTCTGAGGACCAGGTTGACAGTATGGTTCACAAGTATCGAAAGAGATTCCCGTCATCATATGCTCTGGCATCCGACTTTGAATCCCTGTCACCTATCTGCTTCCGTTCAAAACAAGAGTTCAAGGAAACATTCAGCAGACTTAAACTCAAAAGCTTTTCCAAGCGCGAAATTCGTGACAACAGTAAGGAAAACATATCGTTCAGGGCCGATTCTTACAACCCAAATCGAGGAGCCTTTGAACACGGACGGTTTGTCTCTTACATATTGAAAACAAGCTGAAAGCCTCCAATCGTTTTTCTGACAGGCTGTTCTACCGTATTTTACAAAACCCAGAGACAGTTGAGGCTAGCAAGTTCAACTTAGGCGACTCTTCCTGGGTTCCTGCAGTCACTATCTGTTCATTCGCTGTTACTTTTCGTCATCCTGACACACGCCCAAGTTTGGACCGCACAGTCTATCCACTACCTAGCGCTCTGGATTGTGGCCTGGCGCGAGCCGCTCTTCCTGCGGTCAATTATCAAAAGGGTTCCGCAGTCCACTATGTCTTTGAAGGAAATCGTTTGTTAGGTCGGACTGGAGACCCTAAGATGGCGAGTGTTCGTAGGTCCTTTTTTAAGTGCATCTGGCTCATTGTATGTGGCGATTAAATTGTACAGAACTTTGTGCATGGAGAGACAAAACTGCTTGATGACATAGCTATAAAAGCCAAGCTAGAGGATTTTTTCTTGGCTAACAAATTCTCAGGCTCCAGTTCCAGACCAATCGTTCTCTTGGTACATGATGAAGAAGTATCCTTGAATATGCTTAGAAACTGTGGTGTTGACACAACGGGTTGGAAATCTGGCCTCAAGGATCTTGTTTGGCGTTCAGCACCACAGGGCAGGCACAGAAATAACTACCAGGGTCCAGGAAACTCTCTACGAGGCCAGTTGAGAACAAACTACGGTAGGAATGATAGAAAAGATAGATCGCGATCGCCCCTGCGCCCGCCCGCCAGAGATGCGTCTGGAGCCACAGGACGACAAGACGACATTGGATCCTTCGCACCTGTATACGTGGTTGACATCAAGGGTTACTACACTGCTCTAATGCAAACACATACATCACAGGCTGAGTGTAATGAGCTTCGAGTTTCCCATATTGCAGGGCCATGTGGATTGCAATTGCAGGACACAGTGGGTTGGTGTGCGGGCAATGATGCTGTGTAAGTTACGCTAACACCAGCATTGGGATGTAATACACTGAGCCTCTCTTTTCAGAACTACAATCGACATTTGGCGCGAAATGATTTCTGGCTTATCTATCAACCAGCAGCGGGAAATGCGAAACAAGACGAGACGCGCTAAAGATGCGCCAGATGATTCGGACGATGGCCGGTCATCTGATGACAGCGATGAATGAAAGTGGGATACACGGGGAGATTTTGGCGTGGCGTGCATGCAGCATGTGAAGCAGCAAGGTTTCCCTAGGGTTTCAACTTTCAAGTGGATCGTGTCATACACAAGTCTAGTAATGTAATTCAGTATGCCCATGGAGTCTCTATGTCACATTTATAAGATCTTTCCTATAGTTATCCATATGAGGAGTCGGCTCTATGTCAAAATAGACACAAGTCGTATGCTCAGGTCAACAATGTCCAATATAAAGGACTACGACTTTACGAGCATTAAGCCGGTACGGTGTACCCTGCCTTGATCGCTGGCCTGTCCGCAATTGTCTCTAGCCATCGCTACACGTAGAAGCATATCAGCAAAATTTTACATTCTGGAATGGGAGAACGAACCTTCAAACCAGGCCACCGGTCCAAGGTCTCCACACCAGCCCACTTGTGTCCCATTACCCTTTGTTAGATCATTAGTCAAGGTACGAACGAAATCATACATGTTTATTACCATGGATGAGCGTTGATATCAGCGATACTATATTTTCCTTTTCCTTCACCAGCCAAGTAATCCCGATCGGAGAGTCGTAGCTCAAGTACGCCGTAGAGTCGCTCTGTTTCGTCCGTATAAACTATAATATATTTAGACGAGTCTGGTAGATACACTCAAAATCAAACTCACGTTTCTGAGCGTAGGGTATCTGTTCAGGTGCTGCATTCCTAAAATGCCAGGCTACATGTGCGTATTGGGATTAATTAATGAAAGAGGATGGGACAGAGTTGCCATGGCATACCTTGGCCTTGCATAGGTCCCAGTCCTCCGTGCTGCAAATGATGGTCAGAAAACAAAAATCAGGGAAGAGAGAAACATACCGCCCAAGCCATCCACTGAACCATCTCGCTGTACCCATTAGGATTACGAACGGGGTCAAATCCAAACTTGTGTTCAGGATCATAAAACTGCTCGAGGTATAACAGTATCGCCGCCGTCTCAAACACGGTGAAATCTTTGCGATTGCGGTCAACAAGAACAGGTATACGTCCATTGGGGTTTAATCGAAGGTACCAAGGTTCTTTCTGCATATTTTCCGAAAGAATCATTTTGTGCACGCTGTATCAAGAGCAATGCAAAGTGATCAGTATTCAAGTCTATTGATAAGAAGTCGAATATGATGACCTACTCATACTGGAGACCTGTCTCAGCCTTCAGCTCTTCCAGAAACGCTGAGGCCTTTCTTCCGTTCGGAGTGCCGGCTGTATACAGGAGCAACGGTTGCCGTTGGCTTGACTCTGCCGCAGAATATTGAAATCTTTGCTGCCCTGAAGCAAAGCTCCGGACAATAGGCGAAAGACGACGCAGGGCTGTCATGAAGTACAGGTGAATAGTGGTATCAAGTGGGAGT